>ML273926.1:0-33215 GCA_005239495.1 Nicotiana undulata | reverse complement strand
GTCACTGAGGATGGCACGGGGTGTCCCAAATCTTGTGAAAATATTCTTCTTTAGAAAACCAACCACGCTTCGCGCTTCATTATTAGGTAAAGCCACGGCTTCAACCCATTTTGAAACATAGTCCACCGCCACGAGTATGTAGGTGTTTCCACATGAGCTAACAAAGGGGCCCATAAAATCAATACCCCACACATCAAAGATCTACCTCAAGGATTGTGGAGAGGGGCATTTCATCTTTCTTGGATATGCCACCCGAACTTTGACATTCATTGCACCTTTTTACCAATTCACTACCATCCTTGTACAAAGTGGGCCAAAAGAATCCACAACTCAAGACCTTTGAAGTTGTCCTTTCCCCTCCATGATGACCACCATAAGGTGAGGAGTGACAAGATTCAAGGATCGACACTTGTTCTTCTTCAGGGACACAACTCTAAATGACACCATCATTTCATATTTTGAATAAATACGGCTCATCCCAATAATAATCTAAGTTGTCCCGTCTAAGCTTCTTCCTTTGGTTAGAAGAGAGCTCAAGCGGGACAACACCGGTGACAAGGTAGTTGGAGATGTCCGCGAACCATGGCATATCATGCATAGAGACGGAGAGAAGTTTCTCATCCGGAAAGCTATCATTGATCTCAAGGCCATCACTTGGCCTCCCTTGCTCTTCCAAACGGGATAGATGGTCGGCAACTTGGTTCTCACTCACTTTCCTATCAACAATTTCTCGGTCAAACTCTTGAAGCAATAACACCCACCACATAAGTCTATCCTTTGAATCCTTCTTCATCATTAAGTACCGGAGAGCCGCATGATCGGTGTGAACTACCACCTTGGCGCCCATAAGGTAAGGCCTGAATTTCTCCATTGCAAAGACTATAGCCAACAATTCTTTTTCGGTGACGGTGTAGTTCATTTGGGCGGAGTTCATGGTCTTACTTGCATAGTAAATGGGGTGAAAGATTTTTTTCACCCTTTGGCCCAAAACCGCACCCACCACCACATCACTCGAATCACACATGAGCTCGAAAGGAGAGCTCCAATTTGGAGCGGTGATAATTGGCGTGGTAGTTAGCTTTTGCTTCAACAATTCAAATGCTCTCATACAATCTTCATTAAAGTTGAACTTTTCATCTTTCTTTAGTAGCTTGCGTAGAGGATTTACTACCTTTGAAAAGTCTTTGATGAATCGCCGATAAAATCCCGCATGCCTAAGAAAGCTACGGACTCCCTTCACCGAGTTTGGAGGAGGCAACTTGGAAATAACCTCTATCTTGGCTTTATCAACTTCAATACCATCCCTTGAGATTTTGTGGCCGAGGACTATCCCCTCCTCAACCATGAAATGACATTTTTCCCAATTCAATACGAGGTTTGTTTCATCACAACGGGCAAGGACTTTATCAAGATTTTTGAAGCACTCCTCAAAAGAATCCCCTACCACGCTGAAGTCATCCATGAAAACTCCAAGAAATCTTCAACCATATCAGTGAAAATTGCCATCATGCACCGTTGGAATATGGAGGGTGAATTAAATAAGGCGAATGGAATCCTTGAGAAATCAAATGTCCTTCAAGCCATTTCCTGAGGGTAGATGACCCCAGCATCGAGCCACTTGATCATCTCCTTTTTTACCATTTCCTGCATTGCCTCATTCAACCTCCGTTGATGTTCTACGTAGGGCTTTGCACCATCTTCAAGAATTATTTTGTGCATACAGAAGGCGGGGCTTATGCCCCAAATATCAGCAAAAGTCCAACCTATGGCCTTCTTTCTCCTTTTGAGCACTTTGAGTGTGGAGTCTACCTGCAATTGGGTTAGGCAAGAAGAAAGTATAACAGGTAAAGTACGAAAAGGACCCAAAAATTCATACTTGAGGTGTGGTGGAAGGGGAAAATTCATACCTGAGGTGTGGTGGAAGGGGCTTCAACTCCAAGGTAGGTGGCTCCTCGATTGATGGCTTTGTCGGAGGAGTTTTCTGATTTTCCAAGTTCAAAGATAGCTTGCGAGGACCATAAGAATAAGAACCCATGCCTTGCAATGACTCGATCAAGCCACCCACCACAATATCATCATGATTCAATAAAACTGCTTCCACGATATCTTCAACATTGATCATTGAGCTTGTTTCATCAATTATGACCCCGGTGACAAGGTCCACAAAAGAACACACCTCCGTGCTATTGGGTTGCTTCATTGACTTGCAAACGTGGAAAATGACCTTTTCATCACCCACCCGGAAGGTGAGCTCACTGGCCTACACATCTACCAATGCCTTCCCCGTTGCAAGGAAAGATCTTCCCAAGATGATTGGAACTTCATAATATACCTCACAATCCAAGATAACATAATCCGCGGGCAAGATGAATTTGTCAACCCGCACCAGAACATCATGAATGATTCCCAAAGGTCTCTTCATAGATCGATCCGCCATTTGAAGTCGCATAGAAGTTGCCCTAGGTTGACCAATTCCCAAGGTTTTGAAGACCGAATAAGGCATCAAATTGATGCTAGCTCCCAAGTTGCACAATGCCTTGGCAAAATCCGCGCTACCAATTATACAAGGAATGGTGAATGCCCCGGGGTCTTCAAGTTTGGGTGCCATTGAATGCACTATTGAACTCACTTGGTGAGTCATTTTTATTGTCTCGCACTCCATTGAAATTTTCTTTGTGACCAAGTCTTTTATAAACTTTGCATACCCGGGCATTTGTTCTAGAGCTTAAACTAATAGTACGTTGACGGACAAGCTCTTCATCATATCTATAAATTTCTTGAATTGATTCTCCGTCTTTTTCTTTGCCAACCTTTTAGGATAAGGAGGAGGAGGTCTAGGCAATGGTGCCTTAGCTTTTGGCATAACCGGCTTTGGGTATGTCAATTACGTGTTCCCTAGACGGGTTCACGTCATTTTGTGATTTCTCCTCGTTGGCATCCATGGAAATCCTCACTTCATTATTTACCGGCTCTTCAACCACATTTTCAACTTCAATTGGAACCTCATCTTGTTTCAAGTTATCATCATCACTAACAACTCTCTTTTGCTTTGAAGAACTAGCCTCACCGCCCCGACCACTCCTTGTGGTCACCGCCATTGCATTTCCGATATTGTTGTTGTTGTTTCCACCCTTAGGGTTCACCACTGTATCACTAGGTAGTACTCTCTTCGGGCGTGTGTTCAAGGCTTGTGAGATTTGTCCCATTTGAACTTCAAGACTTCGGATGGAGGTGTTACGGGAGGTAAGTTGAGCATCCGAGTCCGCATTGCGTTCCATCATTTGTTTGAACATATGCTCGATCCTACTCATGTAATTGCTTGAGGAACCTTGGCCTTGTTATTGATAGGGGGTGGATTGTTGGGTTGTTGATACATCAGGGGCCTTTGAAAGCCCGACCCCCAATTTCCATTTCCACCCCAATTGTCGTTCCCTCTCCAATTGTTATTATTGCCACCCATTGTTGATTGTTGTTCCCCTATTTCTAGAGGTGTTATTGTTGTTCCAATTACCTTGCCTTTGGTTGTTCCAATTTTGGTTGCTCCCTTGATTGTTCCTTTGACTTTGAAAATTGTTGGCATACATTACATCTTCATTTTTCTCATCATAGGAATCCTATTGATTATACCCACTCACTCTTTGGTCGCATTGGTCATTGTTGTTTTGCACTTGATTCCCACGAGGCCTTCGCTTGTTCACCAAAAGATTTACCCCCTTCATTGCATGCACTTGCTTCGGCCCTTGTATTTGTTGAAGTTGCACCCTAGCAAGTTGATTCATGGTGGTGGTAAGCTCGGTAATTGCTTGCCCATGATCTTGAATCTCTTTGGGGAGATTAATAACACTTGGATCACCCTGGGGTACATTTTCTCTACTCTGCCATGCTGATGAAGTGTCAGCCATTTCATCTAAGATGTCACAAGCCTCAGTGTAAGTTAGCTTCATAAAGTTGCCTCCAACAAGTTGATTGGTGGTATTGATGCCTCGGTAGAAAGTCTGTTGTATCATAGCCTCCGTTATGTCGTTGTTTGGGCACTCTTTGACCATAGTTCTATAGCGTTCCCAAATCTCATGAGGGGATCATTCGGTTCTTGCTTGAATGCCAATATCTCGTCTCTCAAAGCCGCCATGTGCCCGGGGGATAAAAACATGGCAATGAACTTATCCACCAATTCATCCCATGTAGAGATAGAATGATTGGGGAGTCGTTCATGCCAATCCAGGGCTTTCCGTCGGAGAGAGATAGGAAATAACCTGAGCCTCAAGGCATCCTCTGATACATTGGTTTGCTTTCCCCCCAACATGTGTCCAAAAATCCCTTTAAGTGCTTGTAGGCATTTTGATGGGGAGCTCCCGTGAAATACCCACTACTCCAGGAGTGTCAACATGACATTAGTGATTTGGAAGTTGCCCGCCTAGATTCTGGGTGGGATAATTGCACATGAATACCCCTCGTTTGGGAGCACCCGAGGAGAAACTCTGGGAGGAGGCGAGGGAGGGTATGGAATTTCATCATTAGGATTGGCCTGTCGGCCCCGCCTTGGAGGTGGAGGAACTTGATTCAACTCATCTTATCCATTGTCATATACCTCCTCCCCCGGTATAATATTACCTAAAGGATCAACCATATGTACCTCTATCCTTGATCAACTCCGAGCAAGGGAGAAATAAACTAACGCTCAGATCTGGCACCTGGATCTCAAACCGGCCCGAAAACTACTCCGCGATGCTCTTTCCCCTTGAAAACTACACTCACGCGATCACGATGCTTAAAATCTGGACAGACAGATTATATTCCAAAATCGAGGGTTTCACCATTTTTATCACATTTTGACTTCTAGAGCTCGGTTCTTGGCGATTTTTGATGGGTTTTTCACGAAATTCGATTGGGTAAGTGTTCTTCAACTAGAATTTAATATATTCCATGATTTTATCTTTATTTTCATCATTAAAATTATGTTTTGAGTTGAGGAAAATGATGGTTTTGAAAGAAATTTTCTAAAATAAAAAACCATGAATTGAGGGACCAAATGGTATCGGAATTTGATAAAATTTGTAGGGTGGAACTCGTATCGGAATGGGTAGTCAAATTTTTGTAAAATTTGACAGGTTCCGAGGTGCAGGCTCGGGGGTCGACTTTTTGGTCAATTTTTAGATTCTTGTAAATATTGAAACTTTATTATCCAGAATAGTTCCTTACGAGTTTTATGTGTGTTTTGAAGTTGTTGTAGTAGATTTTGAGCCGTCCGGTAATCCTTTCGCCCGAGAAGTCCATTTTAGAGTACCATGTTGTCGTCTTTGAGGTAAGTATCTTGCCTAACCTTGTGTGGGGTAATTTCCCCTTAGGATTTGAGTCTTCTGTGTTGATTGTAGCCCGTGTACGCGAGGTGACGAGTGCGTACACAGACTTATTTGTAGAAGTTGGCCTTTTAGGGTCCTTAGGTCCTTATACTTCATGTTTATGAAGTTGTAATTGTTATGATTGCGTTCCTGATTGCCAATTTCATCCTTTCCTGCTTGAATTAGAATTTCTTACTTTTACGTTCCCTTTGTTGTGTATTTGATCTTAATTTACTTAACTAAAGACTCTACCTATTCTATCATTATGCTATAGTTTCTTCACAAATTGCCTATTTAGTTGACATTAGTATTATCTTGCCTATGATTGGTTGGCAATAATTGGTGTCAATCATGCCCATGAGTCGTATATTGTGATTCATATGATTTCTCATTGAGTACTACTTAGGCTTAATTTGATAATTATCCATGTTGATGATATTTCCTTGGTGTTGCCTTTTACTGAGTATTGGTTCAAGTTGAGGTTTGTTCCGTGAAGCTAATTGTTTAAGCGAGATTGGTTATAGTTGTTTCCGCCAAAAAGTGATCGGCGCCCACCTATACCACTAATAAGTAGCAAGGAAGGGGTCGAAGCAGCTTTTACCTGAATGGGCAGGGATCGATTTCCACAGAGAGTTATGTATATGGGAGTTGAGTTTCTAATTGACCTAGTGGTGTGTCATGTTCTTAATTGCACTTCTCATCATACAGGGTTTTGTAATTACACTATAGTTTAGACTAAAAGAGACAATTATCTAATTAGCTATGATGTTTTTGTGGATTTTTCTCAAGTAATTAAAAAGCACTAGGATTGCAACTTACTCCTAGGCGAGTGACTAATGGGGTCTAAAATTGAGGATAATCTTATGAATTGTGGGTGAATGACATAACCTCATACTATGTTGCTCACCCATTACCTCTCGATGATTTGGGTGACTTTGCCCGAATTGGCTTTCTCAAACACAATTGGGTGTTTCAATAAATCTAATGAAATGGCTCAAGTCGGGTGTAACTATCACTAGTATCCACCCTTTTACTAGGACTATCAATCTCTTGAATTCACCCCAATACCTTGTTAGACCAATTACCTAGACTTGGGTCATCTTTCTCAGGAGTAACCCTAGTCATGAAGGCATGAAATAGTGTTTGCAACCACTAAATCTGAGAATCAAGCATAAATTATACTAAAAATCAAAACCCAATCACAATTTCACCCTAAAATGGAAGACTCATTAGTTACCCACACTAGGGTTGGGTCACAACCCTAACTTAAGGGTTTAGCTACTCATAATTGAAGAAGAAACCAAGATAGATGATGAAATTGAGATCATAAATGTAAATTACAAGATATAAATCTAGCAACTGATGACCTCAAAATAAGAAAAAGATGTTTTTATACTAGGCTGAAAACACTGGACAGAATTTCCCCTATGGAGATTTCGCTCCTAGCGTATTTCTGAGCACTATGGCGGATTGGCTTCCGCTGCAACAGAATAATGGCCGTTGCAGCGGTCTTGGACATTGATGGCTCTTTGGTTCTTCATTTTGCACCCAACAGAATATTGAGGCACTGCAGCGGAGGCTAAAATGTGGCAGCGAAAAAGTACCGCTGACCGCGAAAGTGTAAAATTCCACTTTGGCCGACTCTCTGAAGTTTGACAAATGCTCCCAGCGAAATATTGAACGCTGCAATGGTGGAGAAATTGCTGCAGCGAAATATTGAACGCTTCAATTCTCAGTCATCAGTTTAGTTTCAGTTTTAGTATTTATAATTATTTCTTTCAATTGCTTTACATACCAGTGCAATTCAAATGTACTGATGTCCCCTTTTTCCCGGGGCCTGCATCTCACGATGCAAGTAATGATTTATAGGTTGACGATTCAGAGCGCTAGGATTCTCGTACCAGTTATTTGGTGATCCCCGGTTATTTCGGGGCATTATCATTTTCTTACAGTCTTCAATATTTTCATACAATTAGTGTTTTCAGTACTTCATTAGTGTCTCCATAGACTAGAGTAATAGTTAGACAGAGTCACAGGCATTTAATGTTAAGCAATGTTGCTACATATATGTTTCAGGCCTATATTAGTGTTTCCGCATTTGATTTATATCATTTAGACTTTCAGTATATCAGCATGTGTTAGTTTATCTTCCGCATTCGGTATGTTATGATATCACATGTCGATTCAGCCAGCTAGTTGGTTCGCTCGGTCACATGTAGTCAGGCACCGAGTGTCGTGTTACATCCAGGCTCAAGTTCAGGGCGTGACATTCATGTTTTTATATTTAGAAATAATTTAACTTTCAACTTTTCATTTATTGACTTTACCATTAATGAGAAGCTTTTATAGCCACACAAATTTCATGGCCTCACAAAACTTTTGCCTCTTAAACTTTTAGGGACACATATTTTAAAAGTCTTCTTTTTTCCTTTAAACTTTGTGCCAAGTCAAAATATATCATATAAATTGAAACGGTGGGAATAGTAGTATATATGCTTGTCCAATCAAAAAGTAGTTAGTGTAAAGCGTAAACTATACTCTATCAAGGCAAAATTTGCCTCGGTATTATCATATTACAACACAAAAGGGCAACCTGGTACACTAAGCTCCTGCTATGTTCGGGTCTGGGGAAGGGCTGGACTACAAGGGTCTATTGTACGCTCAAAGTGACCTCCTGATCACTTGGCAGCAACTTTACCATGTACGCCAATGCTCATTTTATATTATACAGTCAAACCTCTCTATAATTGTTGTGTTTAAGCTTGGTTAGCTTAAAATATATAGTGAATGGGAAATGGAGGGAAAATGAAATTTGAATTTTCCTCCTTGACAAAGGGACGTTGTCCTATATTGGAGGAAGTAAAGACATTTGATGAGTATATATACAGTTTCTCTTCTTTTAGCTCTTAAAGAGTTAAGAAGAAGGCATGCCTCATACTGTCGTTGTCAGCGACTCGCTCGGCTTCGGCTTCAGATTCGGTCAAAGATTGATTGAGTAATCTTTTTGGACAAAATTTCTTTAATTATTTAATAAAATATTAATTAAATTAGCCAAATATCCAACCCGAACCAGATCCGTGCGCGACCCGATTCACTTTCTTCCCAGATTTTTATTTATTTTGAAGTGACTGTTCTGAAGAGTTGTGAACTTTCAAAAACAATACTTCCATTGGTTATAAATTCGTTTGATTCCTCAAATTGTTCCTTACGAATTTTCTGAACTTCAAGACTTCTTCTTCTGCACATTTCTATTCCAGTGTGATTTACTACCATTGAATAGTTCGATGACACCGTTTTTGGTATAAATACACCGGTAAGTTAAATCGTTCTATCCTGGGAGGATAATATTCCAACACCTAGGGAACTTGAGGGGAATAATTTCCTTAAGGACACACTGTGCATTCAGTGGGCTCGATTTATTCCGAAATTATTTTTCCATATATTATTTCAATATTCTGTTGCTGCTAAGTTTTTGTTTCCGTTTTTTGTTTCAGAAAGTTTACTGTTTCATTCTTTATTATAGTAATACATATTGTCTAACAATCATAAGGAAATTATTTTATTATAATCTGTATTCTGTTTTGTTGAGATTAAAACCTGTGTGATTTTCTACTCCTTCTGATTTTTTCTATTCTGATTTGAAGATATAAAAATTTCATCGAAGTATTGAAATTTAGAAACAATTTGAAGAACATAAATTTTATTATTTTATGTGAAACAGTATATAAAAACTTCGGTTTTTATTTATTAAACGTATTGTTATCGTTAATTACTGTAATGTTTACTGTTATGTTTTTTTATATTAATTGAAATCTTCTGTTATTGATAGTGAGAAATGGTGATTGATAATGGAAATCCTTCTGCGACTTTTGCGGTAATGATGATAGCTTCGTCAAGCCGAATTGGTGTTCCACCGGCTGAGAAATCGGGGAAGTTTTCTAGAGCCGCCTTCAAAGGATGGCAACAAAGGGTAATTTTCTGGCTTACCACACTTGGTATGCAGAAATTCACCAGTGAAGAACCTCCAATGCCTGCCGCGGATATGCCGGACAACGAGAAATTTATGATTATTAAGGCATGGAAACAAGCAGATTTTCTTTGCAAAGACTATATCCTAAGTGCTTTGGAGGATGACTTGTACAATTTCTACCGTGCTATGAATATTTCAAAAGAATTATGGGACGTAGTTGAGAAGAAGTACAACACATAAGATGCATGCTTGAATAAGTTTATGGTTTCCAAGTTTCTAGACTATAAAATGATAAACAACAAAACCGCTGGAACCCAAGTTCAAGAACTTCAACTTATTTTTCACGACCTTATTGCTAAATGTATGGTCGTGAATGAAGCATTTCAAGTGGCTGCAATAATTGAAAAATTGCCTCCTTCATGGAGAGATTTCAAAAACTCTCTTAAGCACAGGCGCAAAGAAATTAATTTGGACGATCTTGTGATTCGTCTCAAGATTGAGGAAGACAACAAAACAACCGAGAAGAAATCTCATGGAAATTCAACGATTATGGGAGCCAATATAGTTGAGGAGACTACGCTGAAAGTAAGAAGCGGAAGAAGTCTTCTGGACAGACTAAGGAGTAGAACAAAACAAAATTCAAGGGCGACTATTGTAATTGTGGAAAATCTGGTCACAAAGCCCCTGATTATCGTCTCCCGAAAAAGGATAAGAAAAAAGGGACAGACCAATATAGTGGAGAAGTATAATGACATTGATGATCTTTGTGCAATTTTTCGGAATGCAACCTAGTTGGGAATCCGAAGAAGCGGTGGATTGACTCTGGAGCCACTCGACATGTTTGTGCTGTCAAAGAAGCATTTACGACTTACTCTATTGTTGGTCCCAAAGAAGAGCTTTTCATGGGAAATACTGCAACAACCAAAATTGAAAGTTATAGGAAGATATTCCTGAAGATGACTTCCGGCAAGGTATTAACGCTCAACAACGTTCTTCAAGTTCCCACTATTAGAAAGAACTTAGTTTCTACTTCTTTACTTGTTAAGAATTGATTCAAATGTGTATTTGTATCTGACAAAGTTGTTGTAAGCAAGAATGAAATGTATGTTGGAAAGGGCTACCTCACCGAGGGTCTTTTCAAACTCAATGTAATGGTTGTTGATGGTATGAATAATATTTCAGATTCTTCTAATTTATTGGAGTCAAATGATTTATGGCATATTCATTTAGGACATGCCAATTACAAAACCTTGAAGTTAATTAATTTAGAAGTATTGCCTAAATTTGAGTGTAATAAATCAAAATGTCAAATATGTGTTGAATCTAAGTTTGTAAAATATCCTTATAAGTTTGTTGAAAGGAATTCAGATCCTTTAGACTTAATTCATACTGACATTTGGGATATGAATTCGACACCATCTCGAGGTGGTAAAAAGTAATTTATAATTTTTATTGTCGATTGCACTCGATATAGTTATATTTATTTGTGTCACGACCCCAAAATCAATATTGGTCGTGATGGCGCCTATCGTGAAACTAGGCTAGCCAATTTACCTCAATAACAATTAACGCTTTCCGTTTAAACTATAGATTGTCATATTCTATTAAAGTTCCCCTTTTCAACAATATTCAGCAGTAATAATAATGAAATGAATAAGTCTAACCCCGACCCCAAACATTCGCAGTCAACCGTCATGAGCATATAAAAGAGTAAATACACTGTATGATATCTTTTATTTACTAAAACAAGTTCGGAAAATAAGAGAAACCAATAAGCTAGGAAAGGAAAAAGGCAGGATGTGGACGCCAAACAGCTACCTCTATCCCCGAACAAGCTCCGAAGCAAATGAAAGTCAGCTAGCGCTTTGACCCGGTACCTGGATCTGCACACATGGTGCAGGAAGTAACGTGAGTACGCCAACTCAGTAAGTAACAACCATAACTAAAGACATGAGTGCAGTGACGAGCATTTAAATTTACAGTTTCATAAAATAAGTACCAGTAACGTAATAGATCAAGACAAGAATCCACATTTACCAAATATTTCACAAAGCTCTAGTTTTCCGCTTAAACTTGTATAAAGCATTAGCCCAACGTTTATCAAAGAGGATCTGTGTAAAGAGGGGTGAAAAACAATAGTTTCATGAATAATAACCTCTCTGGCACGAAATCACTCGTAAATAAAGCCTCTCAGTCACTCGTGACTCCACTATCATAAGTCAATGCTCACACTCAGCACTCTCACTCAACAGGTACCATGTACATATAACCGCTGCAGCGTGCAACCCGATCCACATAATATTCGTTGCGGCATGCAGCCCGATCCAAATAATAGTCGACTGCGCTCACTGGGGTGTACAGACTCCTGGACGGGCTTCTTCAGCCCAAGCACTATATTGTTGCGGCGTGCAGCCCGATATATATATATATATATATATATTGTTGCGGCGTGCAGCCCTATCCATAACTATCCGCACAACTCGGCTCTCGGCCTTACTCAGTCATCCTCACAAGCCACTCAGGCAACTCATCACAACTCACAAGACTCAGCCCAAAATACCTCATAGTATTCTAAACAGGATGATAACAACAACAGATATAAAGCATGATTGAGTTCATAAATTTTCTATCAAAATAGTGTGAGAATAGTGGGAATAATACCCCCGAGGGTCTAAACAGGTCATCACAATGCCCCAAACATGGCATACAACCCATAATAAAGTATAAATCTCTAAAATATAGGATATCATATGATTTCAAATCGAACAGGCGGCTTAATAGCCGCAACGGGACGGACCGAGTCGGAATCCCTATCTGTGCACGCCCACACGCTCGTCACCTAGCATGTGCGTCACATCATTTATCAAAACAATACGAAATACTGGGGTATCATACCCTCAGGTCTAGATTTACAATCGTTACTTACCTCAAACCGGCCAAAATCCGCGATGCTCTTGCCCCTCGAATCGACCTCCGATTTCTCCAAATCTTGCCAAAATCAGATTTATACCATCAATATATGCTAAGGAACAAAGCCCATTCAAAAAATTATCAAAATTAAGCACAATTCCCGTAATTGGTCAAACCCGACCCGCGGTCCCATGTCTCAGAATTCGATAAAAATCACATCACAAGAATCCTTATCCTCCCACGAGTCTGTACATACCAAGAATATCAAAATCGGACCTCAAATGGCCCCTAAAATCACCACTCAAAGGTCTCCAAATCATAAGCCCTAATTCCCCAATTTTTGGGTTTAAATCACACTAATTTCAGGTTTAATTACTTAGAAATCAACATAGAATCGAGTATTGAGTAATAAAATCTTACCTCCAAGTGTTTCCTCTTTGATTCCCTCTTTAATCTCTCTCAAAAGCTTCAAAATGGTGAAAAAATGGCTAAAGGTCGCGGAGATGGCTTTTTAAATATTCTGCCCAGGTGCCCTTTTACCTCAGTGCGTTCGCGTCCCCACACGCGCATTTGCGATGCACAGACCAAACTACCTCTACGCAATCGCGTTCATGCCCCACGCGTCCACACAGAGCAATTGCGTATCCCTCTCACGCGCCTCAGTCCCCTTCGCGATCGCGTACCTCACCCACGCGATCGCACTGCACACCGGTCCTACCTTCACACGATCGCGACCCCACTAATGTGATCGCATAGTACAAAAACTATTCTGCCCCCAAATAGACCTATGTGATTGCATACTTACCCCCGCGATCGCATAGATGAACACCAAAACCTTCACACCAGTAAAATATGTATTTTCCCCAAGTCCGAAATGATCGTTAACCTCCCAAAATTCATCTGAGGCCCTCGCGACCTCAACCAAGCACGCCGACACATCCCATAACCTTATTCAAACTTATTCGAGCCTTCGAAACACCCAAAACAATGCCAAAACACCAAATTCACATTGGAGTCAAGCCTATGAATTTAGAAACTTCTACATTTCGCCAAAGATGCCGAAATCACCCAAAACTCGCCCGAATGACCTGAAAATTTGCACACACCTCCAAAATGACCATACAAACCTGTTCCAACTTCCAAAATTCCATTTCGACCCCGAAAGCTAATTTTCCACTACCGACCAGAAATCACCAAAAACTCAATTTCGCCAATTCAAGCCTAATTCTACTCTGGACCTCAAATTCACATTCTGAACACAGTCCTAAGTCCCAAATCACCTAATGAAGCTATCCGAGCCACAAAATCCACATTCTGAGGTTGTTTACCTATCAGTCAACTCCCGATTGACTTTCCAACTATTAAGCTCATTTAAGAGACTAAGTGTCTCAATTCTCACCACGAACACTCTGAACCCGAACCAACATAACATAAATAGGTTAAATAACACATGAAGAAGCTAAAACAAAGGAAGCGGGGAAAATCTCACGGAATGACCAGCCGGGTCGTTACATTCTCCCCCTCTTAAACAAACATTCGTCCTCGAACGAGCCTAGAAGCATACCTGGAGTATCAAATAAGAGAGGATATCTTCTCCGCATATCCCGCTCGGTATCCCAGGTGGCCTCCTCCACCGGCCGCCCTCTTCACTGCACCTTTATTGAAGCTATATCCTTAGACCTCAACCTTCTGACATGTCGACCTAAAATAGCCACTAGCTCTACCTCGTATGACATATCACCCTCAAGATGGACTGTGCTGAAGTCCAAAACATGGGACGGGTCACCAACATACTTCCGGAGCATAGAAACATGGAACACCGGGTGAACACTCGATAAGCTGTGTGGAAAAGCAAGTCTATAAGCCACATCTACAACCCTCTGAAGCACCTCAAAAGGCCCATTAAACCGGGGACTCAACTTGCCCCTCTTCCCGAACCGCATAAAACCCTTCATGGGTGACACCTACAGCAGTACTTTCTCCCCAACCATGAAAGACACATCTTAGACCTTCTGGCCCGCATAGCTCTTCTGCCTAGACTGCGCCGTGCGAAGCCGCTCCTGAATCAACTTCACCTTATCCAACGCATTCTGTACCAAGTCTGTGCTTAATAGCCTAGCCTCACCAGGCTCAAACCAACCAACACGAGATCTACACCTCCTACCATATAATCGTCATACGGGGACATCTGGATACTCGACTGATAACTATTATTATATGCAAACTCCGCGAGTGGCAGAAACTGGCCCCATGAACCCCCAAAATAAATGACACAGGCACGCAACATGTCCTCCAGAATCTGAATAGTGCGCTCTGACTGACCGTCAGTCTGAGGAGGGAAAGTTGTGCTTAACTCGACCTGAGTACCCAACTCTCTCTGCGCGTCCCTCCAAAACTGAGATGTGAACTGAGTACCTCTGTCGGAAATGATAGAAACCGGGATACCAAGCAACCGGACAATCTCCCGAATGTAAATATCAGCTAACCGCTCCGAAGAATATGTAGTACTAATAGGGATGAAGTGTGCGGACTTGGTAAACCGATCCACAATAACCCATATAGCATCAAACCTTCTCGAAGTCCGTGGGAATCCAACTACAAAGTCCATGGTGTGTTCCCACTTCCACTACGGAATATCTAACCTCTGGTGCAATCCACCTAGTCTCTGGTGCAATCTACCTAGTCTCTGGTGCTCATACTTGACCTGCTGACAGTTGAGACACCGAGCTACAAACTCCACAATATCCTTATTCATCCGCCTCCACCAATAATGCTGTCTCAGATCCTGATACATCTTCGCGGCAACCGGATGGATGGAGTATCGCGAGCTATAGGCCTAGAATCAACTCTCGAAGCTCATCCACATTAGGCACACATATCCGACCATGCATCCTCATAACACCATCCTCCCCGATAACCACATCCCTGGCATCACCTCACCAGCCCCTATCCTAAAGAACGAGCAAGTGTGGGTCATCATACTGCCGCTCTCTGATCCGGTCATAAAGAGAAAACCTGGAAGCTACACTAGCCAACACCAAGTGAGGCTCTGATAAGTCCAATCTCACAAAATGACCTGCTAAGGCCTGAACATCAAGTGCTAATGGTCTCTCTGCTGCTGGGAGATATGCTAGACTCCCCAAACACTCTGCTCTACGACTCAAGGCATCGGCCACTACATTGGCCTCCCCTGGATGGTATAGAATAGTGATATCATAGTCCTTGAGAAGCTCCAACCATCTCCTCTGATTAAAATTTAGATCCTTCTACTTAAACAGATGCTGCAGACTACGGTGATCAGTGAAAACCTCACAATGCACGCCATACAAATAATGATGCCAAATCTTCAGGGCGTGAACAATGGATGCTAGCTTAAGATCATGTACGAGATAATTCTTCTCATTAATCTTTAACTGGCACGAGGCGTAGGAAATCACCCTACCTGCTTGCATCAAAACACAACCAATGCATATCCTCGAGGCATCACAATATATTGTATAAGAACCTGAAGCTGATGGAAATACTAACACTGGAGGTGAGGTCAATGCAGTCTTGAGCTTCTAAAAGCTCTCCTCACACTCATCCGACCACCTGAACGGAGCACCCTTCTGGGTCAATTTGGTCAAGGGAAAAGCAATAGAAGAAAACCCCGCTACAAAGCGACGGTAATATCCCGCCAAACCAAGGAAGCTCCTAATCTTTGTAGCTGAGGACGATCTGGGCCAAATCTTCACCGCCTCTATCTTCTTCGGATCAACCCGGATACCCTCACTGGACACCACGTGCCCCAAGAAAGCTACTGAGCCAAGCCAAAACTCACACTTGGAGAACTTTGCATAAAACTTCTCCTCCCTCAATCTCTGCAAAACAACTCTTAAATGCTGAGCTTGCCCCTCTTGGCTACGAGAATATACCAGGATGTCGTCAATGAACACAATAACAAAGGAATCTAGATACAGCTGAAACACGTTGTTCATCAAATGCATGAACGCTTCTGGGGCATTGGTCAGCCCAAAAGACATCACCATAATAGAGATTGTCTTGTCACTGTACGTGGTTGGAATAACATGGCCGATCTCATTCAATTGGGGATGGTTGATTTTGATGTAATCATGGGGATGGATTAGATTTATTCATGTTTTGCCGAGCTCGATCACCAAACTAGAACTATGAGGCTTGAATTCCCTAATGAGCCAGTTGTTGAGTGGAAGGGGGATAATGTGGTGCCAAAAGGTAGGTTTATTTCTTACCTTAAGGCCACGAAGATGATTAGCAAGGGGTGTATCTACCATTTTTTCTAGGTTACGGACACCGATGCTGAGGAACCTACACTTGAGTCTGTGCTAGTTGTAAATCAATTCCCAGATGTCTTTCCGAATGATCTCCCTAGGATTCCACCAGACAAGGAAATCGGTTTTAGGATTGATGTGATTCCAGGCACGCAACCTATATCCATTCCACCTTATAGAATTGAACCAGCAGAATTAAAGGAGTTAAAGGAACAATTGAAGGATTTGCTAGAGAAGGGTTTCATCTGACTGAGTGTTTCGCCTTGGGGCGCACCGGTTCTCTTTGTAAGAAAGAAAGATGGATCGCTACAGATGCGTATTGACTATCGGCAGCTCAACAAGATCACAATAAAAAATAAGTGCCCTCTACCAAATAGATGATTTTTTTATCAATTACAAGGTGCTATGTACTTCTCCAAATTTGATTTATGCTTAGGGTATCACCAATTGAAGATATGACTTTGGTCAACATTTTTAGTAAACGACCTCAGAATCGATATTTGAAGGTTTCGGTAGGTTCGTATGATGATTTTGAACTTGGGTGTATGTTCGGAATGGGTTTTGGATGACCCAGGAGCGTTTCAGCATCAAATAGTGAAATAAGAGTTTCCTTAAGTTCAAATTGAGGTTTGGAGCATGTTTTTGTGTTATCGAGGTCCAAACGGAATTCCGAGATTAGGAATAGTTCTGCTATGTCATTTATGACTTGCTTGCAAAATTTGATGTCATTCCGAGTAGTATAGGTAGGTTCGGCGTATTGAAAGTGAGTTCAAAAACTTAAGGTTCTTAAGTTTGATCCAATAGGTTTTGGGGTATGATTTATAGATTTAGCATTGTTTGGGACATTCTGAAGGCTCGAGCGAGTCCGTATAATGATTTAGGACTTGTTGGTATATTTGGACGGATCTCGGGTGGGCCCGAATGTCATTCGGGCATCGAGCGAGGTAAAAACCAGCCTTAAATGACTGCTGGTGCACCAGATCTGGTGCGACCGCACCTGCAGAGGGATAGCCACGGGTGCGAACCGCTTCTGCGGTCCCAGCCTCGCAGGTGCGACCCCCAGGTGGTGTGTCCTATTTCCGCAGGTGCAGATCTTTTTTCGCAAAAGCGGAGCCGCAGGTGCGATGCCAGGCCCCCTTCCCCTCCTCCACAGGTGCGGTCCTCGAACCGCAGGTGCGAAAAACCTGTAGGCAGTAAGGTTTTTTTAAATACGGGAATCCACCATTTTTGAACACTTTCTTCATCCTTGGGCGATTTTGAGGGCATGTAAAAGAGATAACCGACCTCGCTACTGTAAGGTAAGTAATTCCTATCACAAATTTAGCTTAGTACTTAAATTCCTAGGTAGACTAAAACTTTAAATGGGTAGAAATCATGGGTTAGAGAAAAACCTAGATCTTTATGAAAATGAGAGAATTACTAAGTAACTAGTTATGGAATCATACAAAAGCTATATAATGTTGATCCTTAGGCTATGGGTGAGTGTTTTCTTCAAAAAGTTCCGGAATCCGAGCATGTGGGCCCGGGGGTGTATTTTTGGATTTTTCAATTTAGGTTGAAATAATAATTTAAATAGAGGAATTTCATACTTTTGAATATAAATTGATTTATTTATGCAATATTTGATTAGTTTTGAGTCCTTGGGAGACAAATTTGGAGTTTCAGGCGTGTTCTTGACCCGGAGAGTAGACTTGACACGAGGTAAGTCTCCTTTCTAACCTCGTAAGAGGGAATTGTCTCCTTAGGTGAAATAAATGATTTTGTGTGATTAAATTGCGGGGGCTACGTACGTACAATGTGACGAGAGTCCGTGTGTAGTGACTATTCTTGTTATGTCCGGGTAGTTACCATCATACCTTGTGAATTTCATAAATTACTATATGCCTTGTAATTCCCTCGTATGCAAATTTGTTTCATGAAGTTCTCTTG
Organism: Nicotiana undulata; assembly: GCA_005239495.1. Taxonomy (NCBI): domain Eukaryota; kingdom Viridiplantae; phylum Streptophyta; class Magnoliopsida; order Solanales; family Solanaceae; genus Nicotiana; species Nicotiana undulata. The sequence continues at coordinate 14,778 of ML273926.1, read as the reverse complement.
ATAGGTGTCTTCCGACGAATCATTTTTATTTGGAAGAAGGATTTAAATAAAAATGTTATGTTTATATGTCACCGCTTCGTAATATATATATTCGGCGAGCGGAGTGATTGTTCCACTACTCTCTGGGAGCGGGTCATACGCCACAACATGTTAATAAATGCATCTATGGTTCGTGTCGTTCGACCCTCCAGCAGTGCACATTTACTATTATGTTGTCCCAAACCGTACCTTTTGATATATTGTGCGCATGCTGCTTGTTTGATATTATTTATGACTTAAATTGTTAAATGACTTGAAATGATAAATTTGAAATTTGTATGTTAGAGTTTCGGCTCGAAGTAGGTTTCGTACATGCTAGATATTCACTGTTCTATTATTCATGTGTACTTGTTACTCTCTTTAATTTATACACATAATTATACTGTTTGGCCCCTAGTAAGTGTCAAGTCTACCTCCCGTCACTACTTATTCGAGATTAGACTGGATACTTACTGGGTACATATTATTTTATGTAGTCATGCTACACTCTGTACTTAATTGTACAGGATCCAAGGCAGGTGCATCCGGGTATCAGTCCGAAGCTCGTTCTCGATTTATATCCAGTCAAGGCTTCACGGTGAGCTGTTTCTCCTGGCGATTTCTAGCAGAACTTTGCATATATTCTTTTGCCATCTCTGTCTATACATACTCAGACAGTAGGACATACTTTTATTCTTTTGATATTATTCTACTAGATGTCTGTAGACTTGTGACACTAGTTCCTGGCACACACGTTAGTAGACATTATATTTTGGGTTGTAAATATTAATTATGACCTTCATGGTTATTGCTGTTTGCGATTGTCTAAGTTATCCGTTTTGATTAATGTCTCAAACCTAAAGTAAGTATCGAAAATGCTTTGGTAAATTAATGAAACTCACTAGTAAATCAATGTTGGCTTGCCTGACGAAGGTGTTGGGTGCCATCACGATCTGATTTAGGATTTGGGTCGTGACATGCTCGACCTCCCCTTCTAGGGCGGCCTCTAGCTACCTGACCCCCACCCCTAGCTTCCTGGACAGGAGGTGAAGTAACTGGAGCTGAAGTCGAAGGCTGACTCCTCGACTGAGATTGACCCCAAGAAGACGAGGACACTGTATCCTCATATGCCCGAAATCTCCACACTCATAACAACTCCCTGGTGCTGGAGATGGGGATTGAAGGGAACCCCTGGCACCAGGATATCCACTAGAAGAACCATGCATAGATGAACCCTGAACTGATGGTGCTCGAGATGAACTATAGGCTAGAAGAGCACTGAATGAAGAACGTTCCGGATGAGAGCTGCGGGGACCTAGCCCCGAAGATGCACCACTGTAAGCTAGGCGAACTGGCTGAAGAGTCCTAAATGAGCGGCCTCTGCTATTCTAAAAATAACCTTTGAAAGGAGTATCGCTGAAGCTACCAGATCCACGAGGCCTATTGGCCTCCCTCTTATCCCGCTCCTGACGGTGAACTACCTCAATTTCCCGGGCAATATCCACAACCTTCTCAAAAATGGCACCCGATACTCTCTCTCTGGTCATTAGAATACGAAGCTGATAAGTAAGGCCATCCACAAACCTCCTTATCCTCGCTCTCTCAGTAGGGACTAACTTTGACGCATGTTGGTAAAGCTCTGAAAACTTCATCTCATACTGCGTCACTGTCGACTCTCCCTTACACAGCTGCTCGAACTGTCTACGCAACTCCTCTCTGTGAGATTGGGAACATACTTCTCTAAAACGAGAGTAGAGAACTATTGCCAAGTAAGGGGTACTGCACCAACAGGCCTACGCCTCTCATAGGACTCCCACCAAGTAAAAGCAGCCCCTGAGAATGGGAAGGTATTAAATGAGACCCCACTAGTCTCCAGTATCCCTGCAGTGCGAAGAATCCCCTGATAGTTGTTTAAGAAACCTTGGGCATCCTCGCCCTCAGCACCACTGAATGTTGGAGGTTGAAGTCTACCAAATCTCTCCAACCTACGCTGCTCGTCATCTAGCATGACTAGAATCACATAATCCTGGACTTGTGCAACCGGCTGGGCTGGAGCTGCCCCTGGTGTCAGAAGCCCCTAAATGACTTGCTCAGGTGTCCGGGCAGCTAGAGTATGAGTGCCTCCCTCGGCCTGAGATGTAGCAGCAGTAGTAGAAACAACGAGTGCCTGGGCAAGACTGGTGCACACAGTCATGATCTGAGCAAGACTCTCTTGAAGACCTGGAATCACAATGGGCATTGCCGGTGCCCGAGCCTGCCCCGCTGGAACATCTGCGACGGGGACCTGATCCTGAATAGTAGGTGGGTATACGGGTACTGCCCCGACTGCGGCACGAGTTGCACCCCAACCTCTACCACGGCCTCGTCACTACTTCTTCGAGATTAGACTGGATACTTACTGGGTACATATTATTTTGTGTACTCATGCTACACTCTGTACTTAATTGTACATGATCCGACGGAGGTGCATCCGGGTATCAGTTCGCAGCTCGTTCCTTATTTATATCCAGTCGAGGATTCACGGTGAGCTGCTTCTCCTGGCGATTTCCAGCAGCATTTTGGAGCAATTATTTTGCCATCTCTGTCTATACATACTCAGACAGTAGGACAAATTTTTATTCTTTTGATATTATTCTACTAGATGCATGTAGACTTATGACATTAGTTCCTAGCACAGACGTTAGTAGACATTATATTTTGGACTGTAAATATTAATTATGACTTTCATGGTTATTTATGTTTACGATTGTCTAAGTTATCCATTTTGATTAATGTCTCAAACCTAAAGTAAGTAAGTATCGGAAATGCTTTGGTAAATCAAATGAAACTCACTAGTAAATCAATGTTAACTTGCCTGACGACGATGTTGGGCGCCATCACGACCTGATTTAGGATTTGGGTCGTGACAACATGGTATCAGAGCTCTAGGTTCACGTAGGTCTCACAGGTTATGGGCAAACCCAATAGAATCTTGTGGATCGGTACTGAGACATCTGTATTTATCTTTTGGAGTCTATAAGGTTTTAGGAAATCTCTCTTTATTCATCTTCTATCGTGCAATTGATGGTATACTAAATCTCACTTTTCTATTCTCTCACAGATGGTGAGGACACGCGCATCCGACGTTCCAGACCCGGGAGGGGCCGCTCATCCTAGGTCGTGGCAGAGGTCGAGAGAGAGCACCGACCCGAGGTAAGGGAAGAGGGTGTCCCAGAGCTGTTCGAGTTGCGCCACCAGCGAATCCCATTACCGAAGAGCAAGGTGAGGTGCCCCAAGCAGATCCTGCCCCGTTGGACTTTATCACGGCACCATGATTCCAGGAGGTCATGGGCCGTATGATGCGGTTCATGAACACCATGACCCAGGGTGGTTTATTTCCAGCGGACCCTGCCACATCTCAGGCGAGAGGGGGGACCCAGACCCCTACTGCCCAAGCCGCAGCACCTGAGCCTAGACCAGTAGCGGACGGTGATCCCCATAAGCTATTGGATAGATGGACCTCAGGTACACTGCCCGTGGGCAGGGCCTAGCCAGTAGCAGCAACACTTGAGCCTAGACCAGTTGCAGACAGTGATCCGCAGAAGCTATTGGATAGATGGACCAGATTGCACCCTCTTTTCTTCGAAGGTGAGCGTCATGAGGAAGCATAAGACTTTATTGATAGGTGCAGGGACAGAATGCACAACATGAGGATACCGGAGTCCCATGGAGTTGATTTCACTACCTTTCAGTTAGAGGGCAGGGCCCGCAGATGGTAGCAACCCTATATACTTGGCAGGCGAACAGATTTTCCTCCCGTCACTTGGGAGAAATTCACTTTGTTGTTACTGGACAGATATATCCCACCCTATGAGAGGGAAGAGTTGCGGTATCAGTTTAAGCAGCTGGAGCAGGGTCAGATGTCAGCGATTGACTACGAGGCTAGGTTTTCTGAGCTGTATCGTCATGCCCTCATGATACTTCCTACTGATGCAGAGAGAGTGCAGAGATTTGTAGGTGGGTTTCACTCAGGTATTAGGGCCAACATGGCCCGAGAGGTGGAGATGGAGACTCCTTATCAACTTGCGGTTGAGATTGCTCGCCGGATTGAGGGTTACCGATCGAGGGGCAAAGAGCAGAGTCAGCAGGATAAGAGAGCTAGATTTTATGGGGATTTCAGAGGTGCCCTAGCCAGGGGCAGAGGTCATTTTGGTAAGGGCCAACCTAGTAGGCCTCCATATTCAGCATCCCCACCACCTCCCCGAGCTATCCCAGCGAGGCCTTATATCAGCGCCATGCCAGAGAGTTCTTACCGCCCGCCAGCTATTCAGGGTTCGTCCAGCAGATATTCTGGTCATCAGGGGTCTTCCATCCCTTACTTCAGTGTTATGCCAGAGAGTTCACATTGCCCTCCAACTATACAGGGTTCTTCTTCAGGGAAGCAGGCCATGGTACAAAGAGGTTGTTATAAGTGTGGGGATCCAGGCCATATGAAGAGGTATTGTCCCAGGATTTGGGGCAAGGCAGTGCAACAGGGTCACCAGCCTATGAGGTCAGAACCAGCGGTTCGGCCACCTATAGGTGGAGGACACGATGGTTGGGGTCCTCACAGAGGTGGAGGCCAGGCAGGGGGAGCCCAATCAGCTCCCATTTATTCCGGTGGAGGTCAGTCATCCGGCGATCCAGCCAGATTCTATGCTATTCCGTCCAGATCAGATGCAGTGGCCTCAGATGCCGTGATCACATGTATTATTTCAGTATGCGGTAGAGATTCCTCGATATTATTTGATCCAGGATCCACTTATTCATATGTATCAACTTTGTTTGCTCATTTCCTGAATATTCCTCGTGAGTCCTTGGGTACTCCTGTTTATGTGTCTACTCTTGTGGGCAATTCTGTTGTTGTGGACCGGATTTATCGGTCCTATGCGGTTACATAATGTGGGTTCGAGATCAGAGCGGACCTCCTGTTGCTCGATATGGTTTATTTTGAGGTCATCCTGGGCATGGATTGGCTATCTCCTTATCATGTTGTTCTAGATTGCCATGCCAACACTGTTACTCTAGCCATGCCCGAATTACTGAGATTGGAGTGGAGGGATTCCTCAGTTAGTGAAGCTAGTCGGGTTATTTCTTTCCTGAAGGCTCGACATATGGTCGAGAAAGGTTGTTTGGCTTATCTTTCTTATGTGCGGGACACCGCCGCTGAGCCTCTAACGATTAATTCAGTGCCCGTAGTTTGTTGATGTATTCCCTTCAGACCTTCCAAGCATGCTACCGGACCGTGACATCGATTTTTGCATCGACTTAGCTCCAGGAACCCAACCTATATCTATTCCCTCATATTGTATGGCTCCGAAAGAGTTGAAGGAAAGAACAACTTGAGGAGTCGTTGGCTAAGGGGTTTATAAGACCGACCGTATCGCCTTGGGGTGCTATTTGCGAAGAAGAAGGATGGGACTATGCAGATGTGTATTGATTACCGCCAATTGAATAAGGTCACCATCAAGAACAAGTACCCGTTGCCGCGTATCGATGATTTGTTTGACCAGTTGCAGGGTGCTCAGGTTTTTTCTAAGATTGACTTGAGATCGGGGTACCATCAGCTGAAGATTCGGGACCCGGATGTTTCGAAGATTGCCTTTCGTACGAGATATGGTCATTATGAGTTCCTGGTGATGTCCTTTGGCTTGACTAATGCCCCATCAACATTTATGGACTTGATGAACAGGGTGTTCAGGCCTTATATTGATTCTTTTGTCATTGTCTTTATTGATGACATTCCGATTTACTCACGTTGTTTGGGGGAGTACGAGCATCATTTGAGAGTTGTGCTCCAGACTTTGCGAGAACAGAAGTTGTCTGCTAAGTTCTCAAAGTGTGAGTTCTAGTTGGATTTTGTGGCATTCTTGGGACATGTGGTATCCGGAGAGTGTATCAAGGTTGATCCTAAGAAGATTGAGGCAGTTCAGAGTTGGCCACGCCCTACTTCAGCTACAGAGATCAGGAGCTTCTTGGGTCTGACAGGTTATTATCGTTGATTTGTGGAGGGTTTTTCATCCATTGCAGCTCCTCTAACTAGATTGACTCAGAAGAATTCCCCATTCTGATGGTCCGACGAGTGTGAGGCAAGCTTTCAGAAGCTCAAGACAGCATTGTCCTCAGCACTAGTTCTAGTATTGCCTTTCGGATCTGGGATGTATACGGTTTATTGTGACGCTTCACGCGTCAGTTTGGGATGTGTGTTGATGCAGGAGGGGCGAGTTATTGCATATGCCTCATGTCAGCTTAAGGTTCATGAGAAAAATTGCCCTGTGCACAATTTGGAGTTGGCGGCGATTATTCATGCTCTTAAGATTTGGAGGCACTATTTGTATGGGGTGCCTTGTGAGGTTTATACGGACCATCGCAGCTTGCAGTACTTGTTCAAGCAAAAGGGATCTCAATTTGAGGCAGTGCAGGTGGCTTGAGTTGCTGATGGATTATGACATCACCATTCTTTATCATCCGGGCAAGGCGAATGTTGTTGCGGATGCCTTAAGCAGAAAGGCGGAGAGTATGGGTAGCTTGGCTTACATTTCAGCATAGGAGAGACCTCTAGATTTGGAGATTCAGTCGTTGGCTAATCGCTTGGTGAGGTTGGACCTTTCAGAGCCTAGCCGAGTTCTTGCACGTGTGGTTGCTCAGTCATCATTATTGGGAGAGATCAGGGCTCGGCAGTTTGATGATCAACACTTGGTGGCTCTCCGGGAGACAGTGGTACAAGGTGGTGCCAAGGAGGTTTCTATTGGCGAGGATGGAGTTCTGAGACTTCAGGGTCGCTTATGTGTCCCTAATGTCGATGGCCTGAGATAGAGGATTCTAGAGGAGGCTCAAAGTTCACGGTATTCTATTCATCCTGGTGCTACGAAGATGTATCGTGACTTGAAGCAACATTTCTGGTGGAGGCTGATGAAGAAAGACATAGTGGAGTATGTGGCTAGATGTCTAAATTGCCAGCAGGTTAAGTATGAGCACCAGAGGCCAGGAGGCCTACTTCAGCAGATGCCTATACCTAAGTGGAAATGGGAGCGCATCACTATGGACTTCGTAGTTGGGTTGCCTCGGACTTTACGGAAGGTTGATGCGGTTTGGGTCATTGTGGACAGGTTGACCAAGTCGGCGCATTTCATTCCAGTAGCTACTACTTATACTTCGAAGAGGTTGGCCCAGATCTACATACGGGAGATAGTTCGGTTGCACGGTGTGCCTGTGTCCATTATATCAGATCGAGGTCCTCAGTTCACCTCGCAGTTCTGGAAAGCATTGCAGAGTAAGTTGGGCACCTGGGTAGAGATCAGCATAACATTTCACCCTTATACTGACAGGCAGTCAGAGCGGACAATTCAGATATTTGAGGACATGCTCAGGGCATGTGTGATTGACTTTGGAGGATAGTGGGACCATTTCTTGCCTTTGGCCGAGTTTGTTTATAATAATAGTTATTAGTCCAGCATTGAGATGGCTCCATTTGAGTCCTTGTATGGTCGGCGATGTCGTTCTCCCATCGGGTGGTTTGACCATGGCGAGGCTAAGTTATATGGCACCGACCTAGTGAAGGATGCTTTGGAGAAAGTGAAGTTGATTCAGGAGAGGCTTTGCACAGCACAATCCAGACAGAAGAGCTACGCGGATCAGAAGGAGCGTGATGTATCATTTATGGAGACAGAGAAGGTTCTGTTGAATGTCTCGCATATGAAGGGTATTATGAGGTTTGGGAAGAAGGGCAAGCTGAGCCCAAGGTTTATAGGTCCATTCGAGGTGTTGAGGCGAGTTGGAGAGGTTGCTTATGAGCTTGCTTTACCTCCCAGTTTATCAGGAGTTCATCCGGTCTTTTATGTGTCCATGCTCCGGAGATACCACGCCGACTTCTCTCACGTGGTAGATTTCAACACCATTCAGCTAGATGAGAGGTTGGTCTACGAGGAGGAGCCAGTGGCTATTATTGACATGCAAGATCGCCAGTTGAGGTCCAAGAGGGTTTCCATTGTAAAGGTCCAGTGGAGGGGCCAACCAGTCGAGGAGGCGACTTGGGAGTCTGAGGAGGACATGCAGAGCAGATATCCACACTTATTCACCACACCAGGTATGATTCCAGACCTGTTCGAGGACGAACGTTTGTTTAAGAGGTGGAGAATGTAATGACCCGACCGATTGTTTTGCATTTTATAACCCCGTGCCCCTAAATGAGACTTTTCGTAGTTGCTTTTACTAATTTATGACTTGCGGGGACGGGTGGTTCGGGATTTGGAGGAATTTGGAATGGTTTAAGAACACTTGGTTCCTTAAGGTTGGCCTTTGAGGCCAAGTTTGACTTCGGTCAACATTTTTCGTAAACGACCTCAGAATCAAGATTCGAAGGTTTCAAAAGGTTCGTATGATGATTTCAAACTTGGGCGTATGTTTGGAACGGGTTTTGGATGACCCGGGAGCGTTTCGGCATCAAATAGTGAAATAAGAGTTTCCTTAAGTTCGAATAGAGGTTTGGAGCATGTTTTTTTGTGATCAAGGTCCAAATGGAATTTCGAGACCGGGAATAGTTCCGTTATGTCATTTATGACTTTCTTGCAAAATTTGGTGTCATTCCGAGTAGTATAGGTAGGTTATGGAAATCCTTCAAAAATTTCCGAAATCCGAGCATGTGGACCCGGGGGCGTATTTTGGAATTTTTCAATTTAGGTCGAAATAATTATTTAAATAGAGGAATTTCATACTTTTGAATATAGATTGATTTATTTATGCAAAATTTGATTGGTTTTGAGCCCTTGGGAGACGAATTTGGAGTTTCGGGCGCGTTCTTGACCCGGGTAGTAGACTTGACACGAGGTAAGTCTCCTTTCTAACCTCGTAAGAGAGAATTGTCTCCTTAGGTGAAATAAATGATTTTGTGTGATTAAATTGCGGGGGCTACGTACATACAATGTGACGAGAGTCCGTGAGTAGTGACTATTCTTGTTATGTCCGGGTAGTTAGGTCCACATCATGTCTTGTGAATTTCATAAATTACTACATGCCTTGTAATTCCCTCATATGTAAATTTGTTTCGTGAAGTTCTCTTGATAGGTGTCTTCCGACGAATCATTTTTATTTAGAAGAAGAATTTAAATAAAAGTGTTATGTTTATATGTCACCGCTTCGTAATATATATATTCGGCGAGCGGAGTGATTGTTCCACTACTCTCTGGGAGCGGGTCATACGCCACAACATGTTAATAAATGCATCTATGGTTCGTGTCGTTCGACCCTCCAGCAGTGCACATTTACTATTATGTTGTCCCAAACCGTACCTTTTGATATATTGTGCGCATGCTGCTTGTTTGATATTATTTATGACTTAAATTGTTAAATGGCTTGAAATGATAAATTTGAAATTTGTATGTTAGAGTTTCGGCTCGAAGTAGGTTTCGTACATGCTAGATATTCACTGTTCTATTATTCATGTGTACTTGTTACTCTCTTTAATTTATACACATAATTATACTGTTTGGCCCCTAGTAAGTGTCAAGTCTACCTCCCGTCACTACTTATAGATTAGACTGGATACTTACTGGGTACATATTATTTTATGTAGTCATGCTACACTCTGTACTTAATTGTACAGTATCCAAGGCAGGTGCATCCGGGTATCAGTCCGAAGCTCGTTCCTGATTTATATCCAGTCAAGGCTTCACGGTGAGCTGTTTCTCCTGGCGATTTCTAGCAGAACTTTGCATATATTCTTTTGCCATCTCTGTCTTTACATACTCAGACAGTAGGACATACTTTTATTCTTTTGATATTATTCTACTAGATGTCTGTAGACTTGTGACACTAGTTCCTGGCACACACGTTAGTAGACATTATATTTTGGGTTGTAAATATTAATTATGACCTTCATGGTTATTGTTGTTTGCGATTGTCTAAGTTATCTGTTTTGATTAATGTCTCAAACCTAAAGTAAGTATCGAAAATGCTTTGGTAAATTAATGAAACTCACTAGTAAATCAATGTTGGCTTGCCTGACGACGGTGTTGGGTGCCATCACGATCTGATTTAGGATTTGGGTCGTGACATGCTCGACCTCCCCCTCTAGGGCGGCCTCTAGCTATCTGACCCCCACCCCTAGCTTCCTGGGCAGGAGGTGAAGTAACTGGAGCTGAAGTCGAAGGCTGACTCCTCGACTGAGATTGACCCCAAGAAGACGAGGACACTGTATCCTCATATGCCCGAACTCTCCACACTCATAACAACTCCCTGGTGCTGGAGATGGGGATTGAAGGGAACCCCTGGCACCAGGATATCCACTAGAAGAACCATGCATAGAGGAACCCTGAACTGATGGTGCTCGAGATGAACTATAGGCTAGAAGAGCACTGAATGAAGAACGTTCCGGATAAGAGTTGCGGGGACCTAGCCCCGAAGATGCACCACTGTAAGCTAGGCGAACTGGCTGAAGAGGCCTAAATGAGCGGCCTCTGCTATTCTAAAAATGCTCTTTGAAAGGAGTATCGCTGAAGCTACCAGATCCACGAGGCCTCTTGGCCTCCGTCTCATCCCGCTCCTGACGGTGAACTACCTCAATATCCCGGGCAATATCAACAACCTTCTCAAAAGTGGCACCCGATACTCTCTCTCTGGTCATTAGAATACGAAGCTGATAAGTAAGGCCATCCACAAACCTCCTTATCCTCGCTCTCTCAGTAGGGACTAACTCTGACGCATGTTGGTAAAGCTCTGAAAACTTCATCTCATACTGCATCACTGTCGACTCTCCCTTACGCAACTTCTCGGACTATCTACGCAACTCCTCTCTGTGAGATTGGGAACATACTTCTCTAAAACGAGTGTAGAGAACTATTGCCAAGTAAGGGGTACTGCACCAACAGGCCTACGCCTCTCATAGGACTCCCACCAAGTAAAAGCAGCCCCTGAGAATGGGAAGGTATTAAATGAACCCCACTAGTCTCCAGTATCCCTGCAGTGCGAAGAATCCCCTGATAGTTGTTTAAGAAACCTTGGGCATCCTCGCCCTCAGCACCACTGAATGTTGGAGGTTGAAGTCTACCAAATCTTTCCAACCTACGCTGCTCGTCATCTAGCATGACTAGAATCACATAATCCTGGACTTGTGCAACCGGCTGGGCTGGAGCTGCCCCTGGTGTCAGAAGCCCCTAAATGACTTGCTCAGGTGTCCGGGCAGCTAGAGTATGAGTGCCTCCCTCGTCCTGAGATGTAGCAGCAGTAGTAGAAACAACGAGTGCCTGGGCAAGACTGGTGCACACAGTCATAATTTGAGCAAGAGTCTCTTGAAGACCCGTAATCACAATGGGCATTGCCGGTGCCCGAGCCTGCCCCGCTGGAACATCTGCGACGGGGACCTGATCCTGAATAGTAGGTGGGTATACGGGTACTGCCCCGACTGCGGCACCAGCTGCACCCCAACCTCTACCACGGCCTCGACTGCGGCCTCGACCTCTTGCTGGTCCAGCTAGTGTCTGGTCAACCTGATCGGTAGCGCGTGTCCTCACCATCTCTGAGAGAATGAACAACAGAAGTTCAGATTTCCAAAGTCAACAAAGTCGCATGTTAGAATTCAAGAATGTGAGAATTTCCGAAGGGTTCTGTAGCCTTTTGGAGATAAGTACAGACGTCTCTGTACCGATCCGCAAGACTCTAGTAAACTTGCTCATGACCGGTGAGTCCTACGCAACCTAGACTCTGATACCAACTTGTCACGACCCTAAAATCAATACTAGTTGTGATGGCGCCTATCGTGAAACTAGGCTAGCCAATTTACCTCAATAACAATTAATGCTTTCCGTTTAAACTATAGATTATCATATTATATTAAAGTTCCCATTTTAAAAACATATTCAACAGTAATAATAATGAAACGACTAAGTCTAACCCCATCCCCAAACATCCGGAGTCAACCGTCATGAGCATCTAAAAGAGTAAATACACTGTATGATATATTTTCTTTACTAATACAAGTTTGGAAAATATGAGAAACCAATAAGCTAGGAAAGGAAAAAGGCATGTTGTGGATGCCAAACAGCTACCTCTATCCCCGAACAGGCTCTGAAGCAAATGGAAGTCAACTAGCGCTCTGACCCGGTACCTGGATCTGCACACATGGTGCAGGGAGTAACGTGAGTACGCCAACTCAGTAAGTAACAACCATAACTAAAGACTTGAGTGCAGTGACGAGCATTTAAATTTATAGTTTCATAAAATAAGTACTAGTAAAGTAATAAATCAGGTCAAGAATCTACATTTACCAAATATTTCACAAAACTCTAGTTTTTCGCGTAAACTTGTATAAAGCATTATCCCAACGTTTATCAAAGAGGCTCAATGTAAAGAGGGGTGAAAAATAATAGTTTCATAAATAATAACCTTTCTGGCACGGAATCACTCGTAAATAGAGCCTCTCAGTCACTCGTGACTCCACTGTCATAAGTCAATGCTCAAACTTAACACTCTCACTCAACAGGTACCATGTACATATAACCGTTGCGGCGTGCAACCCGATCCACATACTATTCGCTGCGGCGTGCAACCCGATCCAAATAATAGTCGATTGCCCTCAGTGGGATGTACAGACTCCTGGAGGGGCTCCTTCAGACCAAGCGCTATATTGTTGCAGCGTGCAGCCCAATCCAATATATATATATATATATATATATATATATATATATATATATATATATATATATATATTGTTGCGGCGTGCAACCCGGTTCATAACTATCCTCACAACTCGGCTCTCGGCGTTACTCAATCATCCTCACAAGCCACTCGGGCAACTCATCACAACTCACGGGACTCAGCCCAAAATACCTCATAGTATTCTAAAAAGGGTGATAACAACAACAGATATAAAGCATGACTGAGTTCATAAATTTTCTATCAAAATAGTGTGAGAATAATGAGAAAAATACCCTTGAGGGTCTAAACAGGTCGGCACAAGGCCCCAAACATTACAACCCCTAATAAAGTATAAATCTCTAAAATACAGGATATCATATGATATCAAATCAAACACAGGGCTTAATAGTTGTTACGAGACGGACGGAGTCACAAACCCTATTGGTGCACACCCACACGCTCGTCACCTAGCATGTGCATCACCTCATTTATCAAAACAATATGAAATACTGGGGTTTCATACCCTCATGTCTAGATTTACAATCGTTATTTACCTCAAACCGACCTGAATACTAATCCGCGATGCTCTTGCCCCTCGAATCGACCTCCGATTTCTCCAAATCTAGCAAAAATCAGATTTATACCATCAATATATGATAAGGAACAAAGCCCATTCGAAAAGTATCAAAATTAAGCACAATTCCCGAAGTTGGTCAAACCCGACCCCCGGGCCCACATCTCGAAATTCGATAAAAATTACATCACAAGAATCCTTATCCTCCCACGAGTCCGTACATACCAAGAACATCAAAATCGGACCTCAAATCCCCACTCAAAGATCTCCAGATCATAAGCCCTAATTCCCCAATTTTTGGGTTTAAATCACACTAATTTCAGGTTTAATTACATAGAATCGAATATTGAGTCCAAAAATCTTACCTCCAACTGTTTCCCCTTTGATTCCCTCTTTAATCTCTCTCAAAAGCTTCAAATCTGTCCAAAAATTGTGAAAATATGGCTAAAGGTCGCGGAGATGGCTTTTTAAATATTCTGCCCAGGTGCCCCTTTACCTCAGTGCATTCGCGTCCCCACACGCGCGTTCGCGAAGCACAGACCAAACTCCCTCTACGCGATCATGGTCATGCCCCACGCGTTCGCATAGAGCAATTGCGTAGCCCTCTCGCGCGCCTCAATCCTGTACGCGATCGCGGACCTCATCCAGGCGATCGCACTGCACATCGGTCGTACCTTCACGCGATCACGACCCTACTAACGCGATCACATAATACAAAAACTATGCTGGCCCAAAATAGCCCTATGTGATCGCATACTTACCCCCGCGATCGCATAGAAGAACACCACAACCTTTACTCTAGCAAAAAATTGAATTTTCCCCAATTCCGAAATGATCTATTAACCTCCCAAAATTCACCCGAGGCCCTCGGGACCTCAACCAAACACGCCGACACATCCCATAACCTTATTCAAACTTAGTCGAGCCTTCGAAACACCCAAAACAACGCTAAAATACCAAATTCACATCGGATTCAAGCCTATGAACTTAGAAACTTCTACATTTCGCCAAAGATGCTGAAATCACCCAAAACTCGCCCGAATGACCTGAAAATTGGCACACACCTCCAAAATGACCCTATGAACCTGTTCCAACTTCCGAAATTCCATTCCGACCCCGATAGCTAATTTTCCATTGCCGACCGAAAATCGCCAAAACTTAATTTCGCCAATTCAAGCATAATTCTACTCCGGACCTCAAATTCACATTCCGAACACACTCCTAAGTCCCGAGTCACCTAACGAGGCTATCCGAGCCATAAAATCCACATTCCGAGACCATTTACCTATCAGTCGACTCTCGATTGACTTTTTCAACTGTTAAGCTCATTTAAGAGACTAAGTGTCTCAATTCTCACCACAACCACTCTGAACCCGAACCAACTGAACCAACCGAACCAACATAACATAAATAGCTTAAATAACACCTGAAGAAACTGAAATAGAGGAAAAGGGGAAAATCTCACAGAACGACCAGTTGGGTCGTTACAATTTCCTTAATAGTAACGATGAAGCATTTAATCAATACAAGAATGACGT
>ML273925.1:0-18669 GCA_005239495.1 Nicotiana undulata | reverse complement strand
TGGGTTCTTATATTTGACTTCGACCGCTTTACACTATTTTAGAAGTGTAATTTGAGCGTATCACCAGTATCGTTTCTGAAGAAGACAAATGGTTCGATGAGGATGTGCATTGGTTACCAACAATTGAACAAGGTTACTATCAAGAACAAGTATCCATTGCCTTTTATTAATGATTTATTTGATAGTTTCAGGGTGCCAAGGTATTATTCAAGATTGATTTGAGATCCGGTTATCATCTGGTGAAGATTAGGGCTTTGGATCTCCCTAAAATAGCTTTTAGGACTTGATATAGTTACGATGAGTTCTTCGTAATGTACTTTGGTTAGATTAATGCACCACTGGCTTTCATGATTTTATGAACCGAGTTCAAGACTTATTTGGATTTCCTTGTGATTTTATTCATTGATGATATTTTGGTTTACTCTTGTAATAGGGAGGAGCATGAGCGGCATTTGCGGGTTTTACTTTGGACTTTTAAGGATCAATAACTTTATGCTAGGTTTTCAAAGTGTGAGTTCTGGTTGGACTCAATTGCATGCATGGGACGTGTTGTGTCTAGTGATAGTATCAAGGTTGATCCTAAGAAGATTGAGGCTGTTTAGAATTGGCAAAGACCTTCTTCAGCTATAGTGATTTGGAGTTTCTTGGGTTTAGCAAGCTACTATCATCTCTTTGTTGATGTATTTTAATCTATTGCATCTTCATTGACCAAGTAACTCAGAAAGGTGTTCCCTTTGGACGATCTAATATGTGTGAGTATAGCTATCAAAAAATGAAGGTTGCTCTTACTAAGGCTCCAGTGTTGGTGTTGCCCACATGTTCAAAGCCCTACATTGTGTATTATAATGCTTCGTGCATTGGGCTTGCTGCGATTTTGATGCAGGATAGTAGGGTGATTGCCTACGCATCTTGACAATTGAAGGCCCGTGAGAAGAAATATCCTGTTCATGATCTAGGATTGGCAGCTAATGTACACATGCTCAAGATTTGGAGGCACTAGTTGTATGGTGTATTGTGTGAGGTTTACACCGATCATCGCACTCTTCAACACTTGTTTAAGTATAAGGATTTGAATTTGAGGCAGTGTAGATGGCTTGAGTTGCTTAAGGATTATAACATCACTATCTTGCATTATCTGGGTAAAGCAAATATAATAGCGGATGCTTTGAGTAGAAAGCCAGAGAGCATGGGTAGTTTGACGTAATTCCAGCCAAGGAGAGGCCTTTGGCTATGGATATTCATGCCTTGGAAAATAGATTTGTGATATTGGATATTTCGGAGCGCATCAAGGCTCGCTAATTTTATGATCCCCACTTGTTGGTGTTGAAGGAAATAGTGCAACAAGGTGGCCCAAAGAAGGTTATGGTTGGAGATGATGGTTTTATGCAACTTTAGGGTCGAATTTGTATTCCGAATGTTGACGGCTCGAGGGAGTTAATTCTTTTGGAGGCTCATAGTTCGGGGTATTATATTCATCTAGGTATCAGGAAGATGTATCATGACTTACAACAACATTACTGCTGGCGAACGATGAAGAAATATATTTTTGGACATGTTTCATGATGTTTGAATTGTTAGCAAATGAAGTATGAACATCAGAAAGATGGGTAAGAAGGTGGATCTTAGTACTGTTTTCCATTCGCAGACAGATGGTCAGTCTAAGCAGACTATTTAGACGCTTGATGATATGTTGAGAGCCTGTATTACTGATTTTGGAGGCCATTATGATCAATTTATAAAATTGGTGGTGTTCGCTTATAACAATAGCTATCAGCCAAGCATTTAGATAGTGTCGTATGGGTTTTATATAGTAGGTAGTTTCGTTCTCCTGTTGGTTGGTTTGATTCTGGTGAGGCTAGGATGTTGTGTACAAATTTGGTTTTTGATGCATTGGAGGTGGTGAAGTTGATTCAGGATCGTCTTTAGATAGTGCATAGTACGTAGAACAGTTACGCAAACAAGAAGGTCAGTGATGTGCTTTTACGAAGGGCGAGAAGGTACTTTTAAAAGTTATAGCCAATGAAAGGTGTGGTGAGATTTGGAAAAAAGGGCAAGTTGAGCCCGAGGTTCATTAGCCCGTTTGAGATGTTAGAGAGAGTTGGGGAGGTTGCTTATAGGCTTTTATTTCCTCCCAGCCTAGCACATGTGCATGATGTATTTCATGTTCGATGCTTCAGAAGTATTATAAAGACAAGCCCCCTATATTGGACTTCAGCACAGTGCAACTTGATGAGAATTTAACTTATGAATAAGAGCTGGTAGTTTTTGCAGATCGATAAGTTCAAAATTTGAGATCTAAGAAAAATCCTTCTGGGAAAGTGCTTTGGAAAGGGCACTCAACTGGGGTGTCACGACCTCAAATCCTAATCGGTCGTGATGGCGCCTATCGTGGGACTAGGCTAGCCACTATCACATAATTACATATTTCTTTTAATGTCACGACCCAAAACCGAGGGACAAGACCGGCGCCTAACCGGATGAACCTAGTCAAGCGGGCCTGGATTGCCTTTCCTACCCGACGCGTTGCCCCGTGTCTATAATGTACATTGTTCCATATGAAATAGACAATTTAGATTCAAAATACTATTTACAACATAAGTTCATTTCCCTCTTTTGACTTTCAATCATTTGATAACCCAAAACATATATAATACATACAATTTTTCCAATACGGACCACGATCACGAGTCAATACAACTACCGCCCAAAATATACATATATATACAACCCACATAATGTCTACCGAGCCTCTAAGAGTACTAGGAGTTTTACATAAACATGTCGGCAACAAGATCCCGGCTATACCTTTAATAACACAACATATACAAAAGAAGCCGGTATAGACTACACACGGCCCCGAGAGAAAGTGGGGCTCACCAGAACTGCTGAAGAGATGAAGAGAAGGCACCATTATCGGCAGACGGAGCTACCTGCTATAGAACCACCTACATCCATATAAAAGATGTAGCGCCCTCGGCAAAAGGGATGTTAGTACCATTGAATAGTACTAGTATGTATGAACAAACTTTACTCTAAGTAAAATAAAGTAATGCATAGATAGAAGGCAATCAACGAAACCAAAATATTATTGCATGGAGATACAGATAATCACAAATGAGATTTTTCACAGATTCGTATTTCAACAAAATCATATTCCACCCTAATTCCTTCTCAACAATCCACCCTTATTTCTTCCTTTTGCGGCGCGCAACCCGATCCCACCGGACAATCACATTTCAGCCTTATTACATTATGTTGCGGCGCGCAACCCGATCCCACCGTACAATCACATTTCATAGCAACAATAACAACCCACAATTCAATCACAAGGCTTCACATCATCAAGAGTACAATTTCATAACAACCAAACAATCATGTGTTCACAATAGTCTTTATCAACCAATAATTCAATCACAAAGATTTTCATCAACAAGAATATAAATTCATTACAACCAACAATCCGTATGAAATCAAGCCACAATAATCCTTGCCAAACAATGAGTCATATACGATGTTGCCATAGTCATTTAGTTCAATTAAACCAATCCACAACTCCTTTTCATCACTTGCTACTCAGCCCTTAGCACTTAGATACATTCACACATTTGGATTTGTTATCATTCTTTCTTTTAGTAGCACATCCTTTCATACCAACATATTCAGGCATTTAACGAACCTTCCACATGATAAAGTAATCACAAAGAAAACACTTTCACAATTTCAAGTAGCATGGTAGTATGGTGATCAACTAAAACGGTTAGAGAATAGAATCTTACGCCTCAATACATTAGAATAATCAATTCACATACGCTCAAACAAGAAACTCATACCAACTGCTCGGACACCAACAAGGTGACTCTACAAAGATTAAAGTTAGCCATACATACCTCGAATCGGAATTCCCCTTAATTTCTATCACAATTCACCAAATCCATCTAGCACCGTCAATCTAGTTCACAATGCGACACATTTATCTTAGAATTAAGAATCTTGAGTTCATTTTAGCATTTTATCAAACACTATGTGATCCCTTAGATTAACTAAACCCTTTTTAGTGAAAGATTACCCTAACTTGCTTCCCTTTACTAGGTTATGAAAGATTATTCACATGCATACAAGGTCTCAACTTTCATTCTCAAGAACCAACCTATGTGTGTTTTATTCTTAACTAAACTCTGAGAATTTGGGGAAATAGGGTGAAGACTTACCTCTTGTAGTGAGGAAGGTGAGGATTACTCGATAATTTCCGTGCTTGAGTATAGATGATGGACCAATTTGATGAAGAAGAAGACTTTATCTCACTAAACCCACTCTCCCTTCTCTCTATTTTTGTTCAGATACCCGTTAACATGAAAGGGGGTAGGTGTTTTATTAGGCTGGGGGTCGGATTTTAAAATCAGAAATTAGAAGCCCCGAAGCAGGAAATGCGGTCAAGAATGCGATCACATTCCTGCTATGTGGTCCGCATTCCTGTCGCAAAAATGGCCCTAAACTGGGCCAAAAGGGAAACAGACTGCCCAGGTATGCGACCACTATGCGGTCGGCATACCTGTTATGCGATCGCATAGTGCGTCGCATAACTCCCTCCGCAAGAATCAAGGTGCAAGAATGCAACAACTATGTGGCCCGCATTCTCAAAATGCGATCGCATTTCTGACCGCATAGCTGTCCAGGTATGCGACCACTATGCGGTCCGCATACCTGATCTGCGGTAGCATAGTGGACCGCAGATCCGTGCAATTCTAGAAAATTATATCTTTTTAGTCCTGGGGTACTTTTACTTCAAAAAGGTCTGTTTTCAAGAATTTCTACAGTTATAACAACATGGGAACCTACCCGGGCATCGTTTTTAGACATGAAATTTTACGGGCCTTTACATTTAATATACTTTCTCAAAATCAATAATAACCAGCAAACTGAGTATAAAATTTTCTCTAAGTCCTTAAGCTAACATAATACTAACTAATAGTCTAGAACCATTCCCCAGAACTGGAGTCAACTGATCACGAGCATCTATAAATAAAACTAACATTGCTAATGTCAAAAATAATATCTCGGAATAAAATACTAATCCTAATGAAGGACGAAAAATGGAGAAGTACCTCAAAATCCCAAAAGCTGAAGATAACTAACTCGGATGGCTACTGCTCCGAACCAGTACTTGGATCTGCACACAGAGGTGCAGGGAGTAATAATGAGTACGCCAACTCAATAGTAATGAATATAAATCACAGTCTAAAGAATAAGAAACACACATCAAAAAATACACCAATCCACAAAACAGTAAAATGCCAAGTCTCAATAAAGTGTACATAAGTTCGAAAACCAGTTTCCGTAAAAATCCTTGAAACAAGTATAGTTTCAGATGTTTCTCAATAAAACTCCCAAAAATATCAGTTTGAAAGATGAAACAAATCATAATCAAAACTCAGTTAAAAATATCATTATAAACTGCCCCTCGGGCCATTTCATCACTCATAATCAGTCACTCAGCACCTCACCATCACTCAATAACAATCACTCAGCATTAGCCCCTCGGGCAACCTCACTTTCACGCATTCCTCTCAATCACTCATCACTCGGCACTAGCACTCAGTAGGTACCTGCGCTCACTAGGGTGTGTACAGACTCCGGAGGGGATCCTACAGCCCAAGCGCTATAAACAAGCCAAATCATGGCATCAATCACTCTCAGGCACTCAGCCTCTCTCATATCATAACATCCTCACAACATTGGCCCTCGGCCTCACTCAATCAGACACTCTCAGCATGCCACTTGGGCCATAAATAAAACGGGGTTCTCGACCCAAAACCGTATTTCATTATAAGAAATAGTAATAAATCAAATAGGAGTGTCAACAATTTCACTAGAAGGACTGAGTGTAAAATCATAGTTTCAAAGTGAGGAATATCAGTAAAATAGCCCCCAAGGGGTTAAACAAATCAGCACTAGGCCCCAAACATGGCTTACAGCCCAAGTATAACAAAACATAGTAATACTAATAAACATATGCTTTAAAAGCAGTTTCGCAACTCAATAGTTGCATAAAAAGGAACATTTTTTCATATTTTTAGTTCGTGCACGCCCCACACTCGTCATCCGGTGTTTGCGTCACTCCAAATCCGTGAAAGGATGTAAATTCCAGGGTTTCAAACCCTCAGGACAGGATTTAAAGACATTACGTACCTCAAACTAGCCCGAAAAGCTATTCCGCAACACGCTTGGCTCTCAAATAAACTTCCAATTGCTCCAAATCTATAAAGATCAGATTTTTCACATCAAACTATGCTAAGGGAATGAATTCCAATTGAAAAATATCAACTTTATGCACAAAAGCCGATGCACTTGATACCAAAATAATCCTCATCATCTCACGAGTCCGTACATATAAAGAACTTTGAAATTGGAGTCCATTTGACCCCTCAAATCATCCCTAAACGGTATCATAATCTAAAGCCCTAATTTCACCTTTTTCTACTGATTTTTTCCAATTAAACACTGTTAATAAGGTCTTTAATCACACACAATCGAATTAATAAGTCCAAAAATCTTACCTCAATGATGCACAAACGTTTCCCTCTTCAAAAACCCTCAAAAAGCTCGAAACCCGCATAACAATGGTGGAAAGAGGGTAAAAAATCGTGAAGTCTCCTTTTCATACTTTTCTGCCCAGGCTTTCCGCACCTGTGGTCATATTATCGCACCTGCGGTCCGCACCTGCGCTCAGGAGGACTGCATCTGCGGTTTTTCATTAACCTAGGGAATTTTGCACTTGCGGCTACACTGTTGCACCTGCGACCTCGCAGGTGCGGTCAAGTGTCCGCACCTGCGACTTTACACTGACCAGTCAACCTCCGCACCTGCGGAGCCCTGTCCGCTTCTGCGGGCCCGCACATGCGATCAAATATCCGCAGGTGCAGTTAAATCAGTAGAATGAAAACCAGCAGTTGAGCTGCACATTCCAAGTCTCAAATTTTCCCGTTAACCACTCAAAACCATCCTGAGCCCCTCGGGACACCAACCAAACATACCAACATATCGTATATGATCATTCAAACTTAGTTGTACACTCGGAACACCCAAAATAACATCAAAACACCAAAATCACATCAAACTCAAGCCTATGAACTTTTTGAAATTCCTAAATTCCACCAACGATGTCGAAACTCTCCAAAACACATCTTATTGACCTGAAACTTTGCAGACATATCCAAAATGACATTACGAACCTGTTCCAACTTCCGGAATTCCATTCCGACCCCGGTAGCCTATTTTCCACTGCCGATCGGAAATCACCAAAAACTCACTTTCGCCAATTCAAGCCTAATTCTACACCAGGCATCACAAAAATATTCCACACACACACCCAAGTCCCAAATCACCTAACGAAGCTATCTGAACCATAAAATCTGCATTCCGAGGTCGTTTACCAATAAGTCAACTCTCAGTTGATTTTTTCAACTATAAAGCTATTTTTAGAGACTAAATGACTCGATTCTCACTATAACCATTCTGAACCCGAGCCAACCAACTCTAACAATCATAAACAGTATAACCAAACTATGACGAGACAATAACAATAAATATAATACAGGTTCTACGTAATGACCGGGTGGGTCGTTACATTCTCCCCCTCTTAAACAAACGTTCGTCCTCGAACGGGTCTAGAAACATACCTGGAGTCTCAAACAGGTGAGGATATCTGCTCTGCATCTCCCGCTCGGTCTCCCAAGTAGCCTCCTCCACTTGCTGACCTCTCCATTGTACCTTTAATGACGCTATATCCTTAGACCTCAACTTTCTAACCTGATGATCCAAAATTGCTACTGGATCTACCTCATACGACATATCAACCTCGAGTTGAACTGTGATGAAGTCAAAAACATGAGACGGGTCACCAACATACTTCCGGAGCATCGACACATGGAATACCGGATGAACACTTGATAAGCTGGGTGGCAAGGCAAGTCTATAAGCCACCTCTCCAATCTTTGAAGCACCTCAAAAGGACCAATAAACTGGGGACTCAACTTTCCCCTATTTCCGAACCTCATAACACCCTTCATGGATGATACCTTCAGTAGTACCTTATCACCTTCCTTAAAAGACACATTCCGGACCTTCCGGTCTGCATAACTCTTCTGCATAGACTGCGCCGTGCGAAGTCGCTCTTGAATCAACTTTACCTTCTCCAACGCATCCTGAATCCAATCTGTGCCTAATAGTCTAGCCTCACCGGGCTCGAACCAACCAACCGGAGATCTACACCTCCTACCATATAAACCCTCATACGGGGCCATCTGAATACTGGACTGGTAGCTATTATTATATGCAAACTCCGCAAGTGGAAGAAACTGATCCCATGAACCACCAAAATCAATCACACAGGCACGCAACATGTCCTCCAAAATCTGAATAGTTCGTTCCGACTTCCCGTATGTCTGAGGATGAAATGCAGTGCTCAACTCTACCTGAGTACCCATACCTCTCTGCACGGCCCTCCAAAACTGAGATGTGAAGTGAGTACCTCTTTCAGAAATGATAGAAACCGGAACCCCATGCAATCGGACAATCTCCCGGATGTAGATACTAGCTAACCGCTCTGAAGTATAAGTAGTACTGACAGGAATGAAGTGCGCGGACTTGGTAAATCTATCCACAATGACCCAAATAGCATCAAAACCCTTCGAAGTCCGTGGAAGCCCAACTACAAAGTCCATAGCGATCTGCTCCCACTTCCACTCCAGAATATCTAACCTCTGAAGTAATCCACCTGGTCTCTGGTGCTCATACTTGACGTGCTGGCAGTTGAGACACCATGCTACATACTCAACAATATCTCTCTTCATCCGCCTCCACCAATACTGTTGTCTCAGATCCTGATACATCATCGCGGCACCCGGATGAATGGAATACCGTGAGCTGTGGGCCTCTACTAATATCAACTCTCGAAGTCCATCCACATTGGGCATGCAAATACGGCCATGCATCCTCATAACTCCGTTATCACCAATAGTAACATCTCTGGCATCACCTCGACGGACCTTGTCCTGGAGAACTAACAAATGTCGGTCATCATACTGGCGTGCTCTAATTTGATCATAAAAAGAAGACCAGGAAGCCATGCTAGCTAATACCCGTGGAGACTCTGACAAATCTAATCTCACTAACTGTCCCACTAAAGCCTGAACATCAAGTGCTAAAGGTTGCTCTGCTGCCAAAAGGTAGGCTAGACTCCCAAACTCTCGGCTCTGCGACTCAAGGCATCGGCCACTACATTAGCCTTCCCCGGATGATACAAAATAGTGAGGTCATAATCCTTGAGAAGCTCTAACCACCTCCTCTGACGTAAATTAAAGTCCTTCTGCTTCAGCAGATACTGCAAGCTACGATGATCAGTGAAAATCTCACACTGCACTCCATACAAATAATGGCGCCAAATCTTCAAAGCATGAACAATGGCCGCTAATTCAAGATCGTGCACTGGATAATTCTTCTGGTGCACCTTCAACTGGCTAGACGCGTAGGCAATCACCCTACCGTCCTGCATCAATACCTCTCCCAAACCAACTCTAGAAGCATCACAGTAGACTGTATAAGAACCCGAACTAGTAGGCAAAACCAACACCGGAGTTGTGGTCAATGCTGACTTGAGCTTCTGAAAGATATCCTCACACTCATCAGGCCATCTGAATGTAGCACCCTTCTGGGTCAATCTGGTCAAAGGTGAAGCAATAGAAGAGAATCCTTCCACAAAACGACAGTAATAACCCGTCAAACTGAGGAAACTCCTAATCTCTGGAATTGAGGACGGTCTTGGCCAACTATGCACCGCCTCAACCTTCTTTGGATCAACCTGAATACCCTCATTGAACACCACGTGCCCCAAGAAATCTACTAAGCCAAGCCAAAACTCACACTTGGAGAATTTTGCATAAAGTTTCTCTTACCTCAACCTCTGTAACACAACTCTCAAATGCTGAGCATGCTCCTCCTGGCTATGAGAATACACCAGGATGTCATCAATGAACATAATGACGAAAGAATCAAGGTAAGGCTGAAACAAGCTCTTCATCAATTGCATAAACGCAGCTGGGGCATTGGTCAGCCCAAATGACATAACCCGAAACTCATAATGGCCATATCTGGTCCTGAAAGCAGTCTTCGGAATGTCAGAATCCCGAATCTTCAACTGATGATACTCGGATCTCAAGTCAATCTTAGAGAACACTCTAGCTCCCTGAAGTTGATCAAACAAGTCATCAATACGGGGCAAAGGATACCGATTTTTCACTGTAACCTTATTCAGCTGCATATAATCAATACACATGTGCATGGAGCCATCCTTATTTTTCACAAACAACACCGGTGCACCCCAAGGTGACACACTAGGCCGAATGAACCCCTTATCTAGGAGTTCCTTAAACTGCTATTTCAATTCTTTCAACTCCGCTGGTGCCATACGATAAGGTGGAGTGGAAATAGGCTGGGTGCCTGGCACCAAATCAATACCAAAATCAACATCCCTGTCAGGTGGCATGCCTAGCAGGTCTGCAGGAAATACGTCCGAAAAATCACGGACCAAAGAACAGAATCAACAGAAGGAGTCTCACTACTAATATCCCTCACAAAAGAAAGATAAGATTCACATCCTTTCTCAACCATACGCTGAGCCTTCAAATAAGAAATCACTCTGCTAGGCACATGCTCTATAGACCCTCTCCATTCAACTCTCAGAACTCCGGGCATAGCTAGGCTCACGGTCTTAGCGTGACAATCAAGAATAGCATGACATGGGGATAACCAATCCATGTGCAGTATCACATCAAAATCAACCATACTCAACCACTCAATGTCCCGAGCAATGTCAACAACCTGCTCGAATGTAGCTCCAGACACTCTCTCCTTGGTCATCAAAATCCGAAGTTGATACGTGAGACCATCTACAAACCTCCTGATCCTCTCCCTATCAGTAGGGACAAACTTAGAAGCATGTCTAGCCAACTCAGAAAACCGCATCTCATACTGAGTAACTGACAACTCTCCTGGCGCAGCTGCTCAAACTGTCTGCACTGCTCCTCTCTGTGAGACTGCGGAACATACTTCTCCAAAAAGATCGTGGTGAACTGCTGCCAAGTGAGTGGTGTTGAACCAACCGGCCTACGCCTCTCAAATTCCTCCCACCAAGTGAAAGCAGCACCAGCAAACTAAAATGTAGCAAATGAGACCCAACTGGTCTCCACAATACCATCAGTATGGAGTATCCTCTGGCACTTATCCTAAAAACCTTAGGCATCTTGCCCTCTGTGCCGCTGAAAGTCGGAGGCTGAAGTCTACTGAACCTCTCCAGCCTACGATGCTCATCCTCGAGCATAGCTGGGACTACATAGTCCTGAACTGGGGCAACCGGTTGGGCTGGGACTGCCTCAGGCGACTGAATACCCTGTACAACCTGCTCAGGTGTCCGGGCAGCTGGAGTCTGAGTGCCTCCCCCAGCCTGAGATGTGGCAGTAGTAGACATAACAACTGCCTGAGCCAAACTGGTGCATACTGTCAAGATCTGATCCAGGGTCTCCTGAAGACCCGGAATAACAATAGGCACTGCCGGTGCCTGAGACTGTCCCGCTGGAGCACCCTCGGCGGGAACCTGATCCTGAATAGTAGGGGGATCCACTGGTACTGTCTCGGCTGCTGCACGGGCTGGTCCCCCAACTCCACTGTGGCTTCGACCCCTTGTAGGTACGGCTGTTGTCTGGTCACCCTGATCAGTAGCGTGTGTTCTCACCATTTGTGAGAGAAGGAAACAACTATAGTTTAAATTTCAATAAGTAATAGAATGGCACGAAAGAGTTCAAGAAAATGAGATTTTTCCTAAGAGTTCTGTAGCCTCTCGAAGATAAGTACAGACGTCTCCGTACCGATCCGCAAAACTCTACTAAACCTGCTCATGACCATTGAGTCCTATGTAACCTAGAGCTTTGATACCAACTTGTCACGACCTCAAATCCTAACCGGCCGTGATGGTGCCTATCGTAGGACTAGGCTAGCCACTATCACATAATTACATATTTCTTTTAATATACTTTCTCAAAATAAATAATAACCAGCAAACGAGTATAAAATTTTTTGTAAGTCCTTAAGCAAACATAATAATAACTAATAGTCCAGAACCATTCCCCAGAACTGGAGTCAACTAATCACGAGCATCTATAAATAAAACTAACACTGCTAATGTCAAAAATAATATCTCAGAATAAAATACTAATCCTAATGAAGGACGGAAAATGGAGAAGTACCTCGAAATCCCAAAAGCTGAAGATAACTAACTCGGATGGCTACTGCTCCGAACCAGTACTTGGATCTGCACACAGAGGTGCAGGGAGTAATAATGAGTATGCCAACTCAATAGTAATGAATATAAATCACAGTCTAAAGAATGAGAAACACACATCAAAAAATACACCAATCCACAAAACAGTAAAATGCCAAGTCTCAATAAAGTGTACATAAGTTCGAAAACCAGTTTCCGTAAAAATCCTTGAAACAAGTATAGTTTCAAATGTTTCTCAATAAAACTCCCAAAAATATCAGTTTGAAAGATGAAACAAATCATAATCAAAACTCAGTTAAAAATATCATTATAAACTGCCCCTCAGGCCATTTCATCACTCATAATCAGTCACTCAGCACCTCACCATCACTCAATAACAATCACTCAGCATTAGCCCCTCGGGCAACCTCACTTTCACTCATTCCTCCCAATCACTCATCACTCGGCACTCGGCACTAGCACTCAGTAGGTACCTGCGCTCACTAGGGTGTGTACAGACTCCGGAGGGGATCCTACAGCCCAAGCACTATAAACAAGCCAAATCATGGCATCAATCACTCTCAGGCACTCAGCCTCTCTCATATCATAACATCCTCACAACATTGGCCCTCGGCCTCACTCAATCAGACACTCTCAGCATGCCACGTGGGCCATAAATAAAACGGGGTTCTCGACCCAAAACCGTATTTCATTTCAAGAAATAGTAATATATCAAATATGGGTGTCAGCAATTTCACAAGAAGGACTGAGTGTAAAATCATAGTTTCAAAGGGAGGAATATCAGTAAAATAGCCCCCAAGTAGTTAAGCAAATCAGCACCAGGCCCCAAACATGGCTTACAGCCCAAGTATAACAAAACATAGTAATACTAATAAACATATGCTTTAAAAGCAGTTTCGCAACTCAATAGTTGCCTAAAAAGGAACATTTTCCAAATTTCCAGTTCATGCACGCCCCACACTCGTCATCCAGTGTGTGCGTCACTCCAAATCCGTGAAAGGATGTAAAGCCCGGGGTTTCAAACCCCAAGACAGGATTTAAAGACATTACTTACCTCAAACTAGCCCGAAAAGCTATTCCGCAACACGCTTGCCTCTCGAATCAACTTCGAATTGCTTCAAATCTATAAAGATCAGACTTTTCACATCAAACTATTCTAAGGGAATGAATTCCAATTGAAAAATATCAACTTTATGCACAAAACCGAAATTAGCCAAAACCCGACCCCCGGGCACACATCTCGGAACTCGACAAACTGTATACCAAAATGATCCTCATTATCTCACGAGTCCGTACATATAAAGAACACTGAAATTGGAGTCCGTTTGACCCCTCAAATCATCCCTAAAAGGTCTCATAATCTCAAGCCCTAATTTCACCTTTTTCTACTAATTATTCCCAATTAAACATTGTTAATAAGGTGTTTAATCACAGACAATCGAATTTATAAGTCCAAAAAGCTTACCTCAAGGATGCACAAACGTTTCCCTCTTCAAAAACCCTCAAAATGCTCGGAACCCGCACAATAATGGTTGAAAGAGGGTTAAAAATCGTGAAGTCTCCTTTTTATACTTTTCTGCCCAGGCTACGTGCAGTCATATTATCGCACATGCGGTTTTTCATCAACCCAGGGAATTCCGCACCTGCGGCTACACTGCCGCACCTGCGGCCTCGCAGGTGCGGTCAAGTGTCCGCACCTGCAACTTTACACTGACCAGTCAACCTCCGCACCTGCGAAGCCCTGTCCGCTTCTACGGGCCCGCACCTGCGATCAAACATCCGCAGGTGCGGTTACATCAGTAGAATGAAAACCAACAACTGAGCTGCACATTCCAAGTCTCAAATTTTCCCGTTAACCACTCAAAACCATCCCGAGCCCCTTGGGAGCCCAACCAAACATACCAACATATCGTATATGATCATTCAAACTTAGTTGCACCCTCGGAACACCCAAAATAACATCAAAACACCAAAATCACATCAAATTAAAGACTATGAACTTTGAAATTCTTAAATTCCACCAACGATGCCGAAACTATCCAAAACACATCCGATTGACCTGAAATTTTGCAGACATATCGAAAATGACATTATGAACCTGTTCCAACTTCCGAAGTTCCATTCTGACCCCGATAGCCTATTTTTCACTGCCGATCATAAATCACCAAAAACTCACTTTCGCTAATTCAAGCTTAATTCTACACCAGGCATCACAAAAATATTCCGCACACACTCCTAAGTCCCAAATCACCTAAAGAAGCTATCTGAACCATAAAATCCGCATTCTGAGGTCATTTACCAATAAGTCAACTCTCAGTTGACTTTTCCAACTATAAAGATATTTTTAGAGACTAAATGACTCAATTCTCACTATAACCATTCTGAACCCGAGCCAACCAACTCTAACATATCATTAACAGTATAACCAACCTATGCCGAGGCAATAATAGTAAATATAATACAGGTACTACGTAACGACCGGTTGGGTCGTTACATAGGGAGGCTACTTGGTATCCGAGTTCGATATGAAGAGTAGATATCCACATCTCTTTGCCAGTTCAGGTACATTTCAATATTCGTTTGAGGACGAACATTTTTAAGAGATGTAAAATATAATGAATTGATAGATCATTTTGAGTTATAGCTTTCCGTTTCATGATTTGAGGCCTTGAATAGATTCATTTGATGTTTTATGACTTGTGTACATGGTTCCTTTTGATTTTCAAAAACTTTATGTGTTATGGATGAGAAATCCTTATTCTAGAGTGTTGATGTTGTTGGATTTCACCACGGTCAATATTCTTGGTAAACGACCCAGAGTCGGTATTTTAACGATTTTGGTAGATTCATATGATAATTTTAGACTTGTACGTACGTTTGGTTTGGGTCCCGAGTGAACCGAGGCACTTTCAGTGATTATAGTTGAAATTTGAAAGGTTTAATCTTATGAACTTTGGAATTCCGTTTTGATGTTTGAAGCTTGGCTTTGATATTATTTTTGGTATTTTGAGCCTTCGAGCAAGTTGGCATTAGGTATATCTGAATCTTGGATCTTAAACTGATGTACCCCGATCTCAAATAAATCTTCGAGAATACCCGAGCACGCCCAGATCTTACCACCAAAATCACTAAAACATGAATATATCAAGAGAACTGTGATTTCCAACTAAACAACAACAGGTAAAACATTTCAATTACCATCTAGCACGAAGAAAATACAACTATATGCCTACATGTTAGATATTCATGTAAAATCAATAACATCTATTTACCATTTAGCATGAGAAAATACATATCTATGCCTACATGTAAAATATACATGTCAAGTCAATAACACGAGTTTCGAGATAGTTCGGATAATTTTGGGAAGTTTTGTCGGTGCTGTTGTAATCACATTTGTGATGACATGTTCGCAAATGCACTATCGCATTTGCGAATGTCGCCTCGTATTTGTGAGAAGAAGGGGGAGCTCAAGTAGAGTCACATTTGCGATGTTATGATTTGTAATTGCTATGTCGCAATTGCAAAGGGAGAGTTGCATTTTGCGATTGTGAATGCTCAAGGGAGAAGTCTTGTTTCCACTCATTTGGTCGCATTTGCGAGCTCCAAATTTTTTTCACATTTACAAGATATGCAGCTGGCATAAAGAAGGTTTTGGGATTGGTTTGATCTTCTCCATTGTTTAGACCAAGACTTCGTAGGGAGGATATTTTTGAGAGGATTTTCTTCCAACTTCAAAGATTAGTATTTTTAACTTAGTTTTGATTAATTTTCATAATTTCCCACATATTTTCCTCCTTAAATATAGGATTCTAAAGAGTAGAAAAAGAAAATTTGGTAGAAACTCAAGAGAGTGAGTTTTGGAGGTTTATACCTCAATTTGAGGTCGAATTTTAAAACAAATTACATATTTGGGCTTGGGGAAGAATAGGTAATTGAAATTTTGATCTTGACTGCTGATTCTTTTATCACGTGAGCCCAGATTGAATTTTCTAAATATGGTAAAGGTTAGCCTTTTTTGATACTATGAGAGTTTTTAAAGTTTGTTTTGACTTATTTGAGTAATATTTGGCTAGATTCAAATTTTTTGGAAACTTGGTTTAAAGAAAACTAAGGTATTGGAGTATTAAGCTTATTTCGAAAAGAGGTAAGTATCTTGGTTAAACTTGACTTGGAGAAATTAGGTTGTAAATGATTTACTTGCTATGTGCTAAATGTATTTGAGATGGCGTATATACATGGTGACGAGTGTATATGCATTTGTCATAGTTTAAAGCATGCAGGTAGAATTAGTTTTATGCGTGCCTTTGTTTATTTCTTGTACTATTGTCATATGTTATGCTGAATTGTAAGCTAATTCATTATTCACATGTTAATGGTCATATTTTGGGCTCTTGTTGAGATACATGAGAAAGATTGGCTCTTGAAATATTGATTTGCTTATTTTACCTTGGTCATGTTCATCTTTTCCTTAATGAATGGTGCTAAATCGTCCTCTTTGATATTATATTATGTATTTTGTCATGTTCGGTTGATTTTTGAGTGTTCACATATAAATTGGTATGCTGGATCGGGTTGCTCGCCACAACATAGTTATAATAGAATCGGGTTGCTCGCCACAACATAGTTATAATAGAATCGGGTTTCTCGCCACAACAATATGGCTATTGGATCGGGTTGCTCGCTACAACAGTATTATGTTGCATCAGATTGTTCACTGCAACGAATATATATGATGCGAATTCTTGTGTTTCATTTATGATATTGTCTTCCATTGTGGAATTTTCTTCATAAGATCATGCTATATTGTTGTTCCGTGAATCTTGTATACTTGTTCTCTTAGTTGGTCTTTTCTTTTTGTATTCCTCTTTCTATCATTTTATTTGTCTTTCTATTACTTTACTAGTTGTTCTAGTAATTACCTGCACAAGTTGGGATTAAGTAAGTGTCTTGTCGTAGCCTCGTCACTATCTCATCGAGATTAGGCTCGATATTTACTGTATATTTGGTTTGTTGTACCCATACTAAACTTGCGAACTTCTTATGCAAACTAATGTGCTGGCACCAACGGAGTCCTGAGAGGTTCTTATGTGATGACCCAAAAGATCATCCTAAGTAATTCTAGCTAAATCTGTGTTCCGAGGCCCCGAAAGCCTCCATTAATCTCACCTTGATATGCGTGCACATCCCGGGCAGGTAGCCGGGAAGCTTCTATGTGAAAATTTGATAAAAATGGAATTTTGAATTGAATAATTGAATAAAGTTGACTTTGGTCAATATTTGTGGTAAACGGACCCAGACCCGTGATGTGACGGTCCCGGAGGGTCCGTAGGAAAATATGGGACTTGGGCGTATGCTCAGAATCGAATTGCGAGGTCCAAGCCCGAGAAATGAATTTTTAAAGAAAATTATTTTCTAAAAATAATAAAGGATTTTGAAAATAAATTATCATGTGAAAACCGTGTTACCGGGCCCGTATTATGGTTCCGGAGCCCGGAACAGGTTTAATATATGTTATGTGACTTATCTGTGAAATTTGGTGTAAAACGGACTTGAAATGACGTGATTCGGATCAAAATTGGAAAAGTTAAACTTTATGAAGTTTTGAGAAAATTCTATGAGTTTTAAGGTATAATTCCTTGTTTTTGATGATATTTTGGTGATTTAAAAGCTTGAATAAGTCCGTAGGATGTTTTGGGAGTCGTGTGTGCTTTTGGTTTTGAGACCCGAGGGCTCGGGTGAGTTTCGGGTAGCTAACGGGATGGGAAAAGAGTCAAAAATCTGGTGTTTTGAAGTCAGATCTGGTGTCTGGTATTTTCTTCTTCGCGATCGCACCCTTGAATCTGCGATCGCATAGGCTTATCCAGAGGGACCCCAACTGTTGTTCTCTGCGATCGCAGACTTATGCCCAAATGACTTCCGCGATCGCATCTCTCACTCCTGCGATCGCATAGAGTGAGAGTAGTCTGGGTGGGGGGCTGGCTAAGTACCCTTCGCGATCGCAAGGTCTTGTTCGCGATCGCAGAGGGTGGGGTGTTTTGGGCTACGCGATCGCAATCATGTCTTCGTGATCGCAGTGTAGGGGAATTTCAGGTCCTTCTTCGCCATCGCATTCTTTGNTCGTGGGTAAGTATTTTCTACATCGTCTTCTTCCATTTTCCATCATTAATCACTAGATTCTAGGCCTAAAAACATGAAATCAAAGTGAGAAATTGGGTTTTGGGTAGTGTTAGGTTTTTGGGAAAATTGGATGATTCAACCTCAATTTGGGGTCAGATCTTAAAACTAATTACATAATTGAACTCGTGGGGTAATGGGTGAACGGGTTTTGGTCCGAA
>ML273924.1:0-20434 GCA_005239495.1 Nicotiana undulata | reverse complement strand
CTAAAAACATCATTCAAACCAAGAATCACTCTCCAAAACCCCTTAGATCAAACTTGGGATTTCTAGAAAATCTCAATGGCTCACCAATACGCCGAACGAGTCTATACTACTCGGAATGACCCCAAATTTTGCGGGCAAGTCATAAATGACAATACAGAACTATTGCCAATTCCGGAATTCCATTCGGACCATGATATCACGAGGTCCAATTCCAGGATGAATCCCAAATCACATGAAATCCTTAATTCCAATTCACGTGCCGAAATACTCCCAGGTTATCAGAAACCTGAGGCGAACACACTCCCAAGTCCGAAATCATCATCCAGAGCTGCTGGAGCTGTCAGAACTCGATTCCGAGGTCGGTTGCTCAAAATGCTGCTCGGAACCAAAATCATCCAAATAAGCTAGCCTTCAGGAACCAAGTGTTCCTGAACTGGCCAAATCACTTTCGAATCTCGAACTACCTGCCCACACAAGTCATAAGGCACGAGAAGTCGCTATGGAAAGAGTCATTCACTGGAACAGAGTCCCAACAGACAAAATGACCGGCTGGGTCGTTACAACTATGCGTCCCAAGATGCGATCGCATTTTGAGAATGCGGGCCACATAGTTGTTGCATTCTTGCACCTTGATTTTTGCGGAGGAAGTTATGTGACGCACTATGCGATCGCATAAAAGGTATGCGGACCGCATAGTGGTCGCATACCTGGGCAGCCTATTTTCCTTTTTGGCCCAGCTGAGGGCCATTTATGCGACGGGAATGCGGACTGCATAGCAGGAATGCGATCACATTCCTGACCGCATTTCCTGCTTCGGGGCTTCTAATTTCTGATTTTAAAACCCGACCCCTAGTTTAATAAAACCCCCCTCCCCTTTATTTTTAACACCTATCTGACTAAAATAGAGAGAAGTGAGAGTGGGTTCTAGAGAGAGAAGTCCTCATCTTCCCCAAATCGGTCCTCCATCTCTACTCAGGCCTGGAAGTTTAACGAGTAGTCGTCATCTTCTTCATCGTAAGAGGTAATTCTTCACCCCATTTCCCTAAATTCTCATATTTTAGTTAGAACGGAACACACATAGGTTGGTTCTTGAGAATGAAAGTTGAGACCTTGCATGCATGTGAATAATCTTTCATAACCTAGTAAAGGGAAGCAAGTTAGAGTAATCTTTCACTAAAAATGGTTTAGTTAATCTAAGGGATCACATAGTGGTTGATAAAATGCTCAAATGAGTCATGATTTCTAATTCTATGTTTAAACATGTCATCTTGTAAATTAGATTGAAGGCGTTGGAAGGTCCGGTGGTTTGAGAATAGATATTAAAGGGAAATTCTGACTCAAGGTATGTATGGCTAACTTTAATCTTTGTGGAGTCGCCTTGTTGGTGTCTGAGCATGTGGTATGTATTCCTGGTTGATTGTATTTGAATTGGATGTCCTATTGTGATGAGATGAAGGGTTCTGTTATCTGAATGCCTTAGTTGATTTCCATAACACCATGTTATGTGGGATTGTGAACTATGATTCTTTGTATTTACTCTATCATGTGCAAACTCGTTATATGTTTGAATATTCGGTATGAAAGGAAGTGCTACTAAATGAATTAAATGATAACGAACCCAATTGCTCAATGTATCAAAGTGCTAAAGGTTGTGTAGCAAATGATGGAAAGGAAAAATGTGGATTGATTCAATTAAGCTAAATGATTGTGGCATATCGTACACGACTCACTGTTTGGTAAAGGTTATTGTTCCATTGATTTCACGTGGTTGTTTGGTCGTTATGGATTTATACTCTTGATGATAGAAATCCTTGTGATTGAATTGTTGTTTGTTGATGCTATGAATGTGATTGTAAGGTGGGATCGGGTTGCGCGCCACAACAGGTGGAATAAGGATGATATGTTGAGAAGTATTAAGCGTGGAATGTGATTGTAAGGTGGTATCGGGTTGCGCTCCGCAACAGAAGAAATAAGAGTGGAATGATAGAAGAAATAAGGGTGGAATATGATTGTACGGTGGGATCGGGTTGCGCGCCGCAACAGGAGAATGATTGAAATAAAGAACTGTGAAACGCATATGGTGTTTTCTGTGTTTGTAATTATTTGGTTTCTCTGACTGTCGCCTATCTTTGTACTGTTTGATTCTACTTAGAGTGAAGTTTGTTTATTAATACTAGTACTATTCAATGGTACTAACGTCCCTTTTGCAGGGGGCGCTACATCTTTTATATGGATATAGGTGGATCCATAGCAGGTAGCTCCGACCGCCGATAGTGATGCCTTCTCTCCATCTTTTCAGCAGTCTTGGTGAGCTCCACTTCCTCTCAGGGTCGTGTGTACTCTATATCATCTTTAGTTTGCATATGTTGTGTCATTAAAGGTATATCCTGGGCCTTGTTGCCGGCAAGCTTATGTATAACTCCTAGTACTCTTAGAGGCTGCATAGACACTGTGTGGGTTGTATATATGTATTTTGGGCAGTAGCTGTGTTTAGTCAAAATCATGGTCCGTATTGAAAAAGTTGTATGTATTATATATGTTTTTTTTTTTTGGATTATCAAATGTTGAAAGTTAAAAGAGGAAATGAACTTACGTTGTAAATCGTACTTTGAATTTAAATTGGCTAATTCATATGGAACAATGTATATTATAGACACGAGGCAACGCGTTGGGTAGGAAAGGCAAACCAGGTCCGCTTGATCGGGATCATCCGGTTAGGCGCCGGTCTCGTCCCTCAATTTTGGAGCGTGAAACTACCTCTCTTGCGCCCATCCTTTTCGTTACACAACTACAGATATAATTTTTTATTACTATATGCTACTTTCTTATAAGGATTTCAATGAAGATGTTTCAGATGAGTTTTGATGTAGTGATAATCAATTGGTTCTCACACTATATATGTGGGGTGACAATCGTAGATGTGGAATTTCTTGGACAGAGGTTGAGAAAATCTTTTTTCCATGTCGGCTACCTTCAGAAGATAATGATGTTGTGACACATTTTCTTTTTTGGGGGTATTGGATTTGAATGAGAAAAAGATTGATGTGTACGATTCCATATATATTTAACCATATGAGGAAGGATTGAAACACATTGAAATGTATGCGCTCATAATCCCCCACTTGCTAAAGCTCACAGTTTGACAAAAATCACAAGTCTTTTGAGAATGCATTCAATAAATTTGATATTCAGTAGCAAAGATCACCAAAACAAACTGGATCATACGTGTTCTCATTTGCTATATAATTTATATGTACTTTAGATTTATTTTATTAAAGATATTGTTTAATTGACTCCATATCTTAAATTTTTCTTAGGACTGATTGCGGTGCATTCCCAATCAAGTATATCGAGTTGTTGATGGGAAAGGATGTGGAGAAATTACAACCTGAGGACATACCAAACTTTAGAAAAGAACTTGCATCAAATCTTTGGGCACATAGAGAGTGGAAAAGAAATTCTGGTTATGAAACACCACCAGAAAAAGTCGGCGATGACTATGATAGTGAAAATGAAACTTCTTGCCCGAATGAGCTATAGTGTTGTAGTATAGAAAGTCAGCTGTAGTGGAATTGCTAGTAGTATATTTCTGAAATATCCTGTAAATTGTTCATAAGGCATTTTTTTTTTCCATAGCATAAGTTTTTTGTCGCATCTTCGCCAAATTACAATTTCAACAGTAATATGAAGGCATCATGTTATTAATTTCTTTATTTTTGTTAACTATTGATTTGTCCATTTTTCACAGTTTTAAACTGCCAATCTTTTATTAAATTGTCTTGAAGTTTTTAGAAATTCAAAGCAACACACATTGATTGTTGTGGAACTTCAAGACATAATGTTCATAAAACTCCTGATTAGTTGAACGATGAAAATAATATTCAGGACATATTTTTCTAAATGTCCTAAACTTCTGGAAATCTAGACAATAAACTGGGATTTCCAAAAGTTAAGGACATTTTAGAAATTTATGTCCTTAATATTATATTTATACTTCAAATTTTCAGGACGTTTCAAAAAATTATGTCCAGAAGTTTACTTGTACCAATCTCATTTTAAAAATAAGATGTAGCAAGCGGTGTTTAGAAAGCTACAGACGTCAAGTTTTATAACTACTGATTTGTCCATTTTTTCACACTTTTAAATTGACAGTCTTTGATTAAATATGTAGAGTTATTGCAAAAGACACATTGATTGTTGTAGAACTTTAGGACATAATGTTCATAAACGTCCTGATTTATTGAAGGATGAAAATAATATTCAGGACATATTTTTCTGAAATGTCCTGAACTTCTGAAAATCTAGACAGTAAAAATAAGATGTAGCAAGCTGCAGGCGTCATGTTTTGTAAAGAAAATACTTTCTTGTTTACTTACGGCAAGAGTAAAATTCCATAAATAATAATTGGTGCGACAAAGGTAACTTGAACTCCCAAAAAAAGAAAAAGAAACAAAGAGCACGTAAGCACAAAGAAACTTTGAAAATTCAGGACATTTTTTATATAACCATCTGCTAATGTTTACTTGCTCAAATAAAAATAATTTAAATGAATCCAATTTATAGCAAAAACTTAAAAGAGTATATAAGCATAAGTGGATATATCTATAATTTTCTATGCTTCCTTGAAAATGGATGGACTGTCGGAGAATATATACAAGATGTTCTATTATGACCAATTCTTCTTCAACGACCACATTTGAATGTTATTTGTGATGATTCGGTAGCTGGAATATGCCTTTTCTTCTGCCTTCTACCTGGCGGGATTTTGAAATCTGAAGGTTTAATAATTTGTGACTTAACACTCTCTGGTACAATCCAAGAATCAGTATGTCCTACATGATGTATTTTTCTTTCATATGTTTTCAGCCAAGATTCTTTTAAGTACCAGTCTGAGCAAAAATTGGACTTCTTGATTTTTCTCTTCTCGATAGCTGCGATTGCAAGTATACATGGTAATTCATCAAATTGAAACTGAAAACAATCACATGTTCTTTTGTTTAAGTCCACCAAGAAAGTATTTCGTTCTTCCTCAACTCTAGAACGCCATGAATCAAGAGGGAAGACCTTCAAAGTTGAAAAACTATAAGTTAGTACATTATGTTAAATTATCATTAAAATAATAAGCTAAAGTAATAACATAATACTTACATTTAAAGTAAAAGCTAAATCTATCTTTTACTTCAATTCCTTTTCTACCCAACATGAAACGTCATAAAAAGTTCCTTCTGCTTCATTTCTTCTTTCATAAAACCAATGTTGTAGCTTCACTTGGATGAAATCCATCATTCTTAATATAGGCAGCTCCCTTGCTTCTTATAGCACAGAACTCATTGACTCAACTATGTTTGTTGTGAGCATGTCATTTCTTGGTTGTGGACTACAAAAATGTGCCCACTT
The DNA here is from genome assembly GCA_005239495.1 of Nicotiana undulata. Lineage (NCBI taxonomy): Eukaryota > Viridiplantae > Streptophyta > Magnoliopsida > Solanales > Solanaceae > Nicotiana > Nicotiana undulata. The sequence goes on along the minus strand of ML273924.1, from coordinate 15,037 downwards.
TTCTTGTGGTTCTTCCATCAAGTATTCAAAAGTCTTCTTATCAACTTTTGTTATATCTGACATGTATAGATCAAATTCTTTGCGCCTGTATACTCTTGCATCACTTTGGAAAAGTTTTATGACCTTACTTTTCACTTTCCTTCGCTTTAGGTTCTGCTCCAAATGATAGATACAAATTCCATAGTGGCTTTAAGGATATAACTTTGTGATGCCATATGCAATAGATTGATGCTTGTCTGATAAAAAAATTAAATTGTCACGGCTCCCAATTGCATTGTTGTAACGATCCGGCCGGTCGTTTCTTGAGATTTTCCCCGTTTCCTCTATTTCAGATTTGTCATGTGTTGTTAAACCTAATTATGATGTGTTGGGTTGGTTGGTTCAGGTTTGGAGTGGTCTTGGTGAGAATTGAGACACTTAGTCTCTTAAATAAGACTTATAGTTGGAAAAGTCAACTGGGAGTTGACTTTTAGAAAAATGACCTCAGAATGTGGATTTTTTAGCTCGGATAGCTTCGTTAGATGATTTGGGACTTAGGAGTGTGTTCAGAATGTGATTTTGAGGTCCGGAGTAGAATTAGGCTTGAATTGGCGAAAGTGAGTTTTTGGCTATTTTCGGTCGGCAGTGGAAAACTATCTATCGGGGTCAGAATGGAATTTCGAAAGCTGGAACAGGTTCGTAGGGTTATTTTGGATGTGTGTGCAAATTTTCAGGTTAATCGGACGCGTTTTGGTTAATTTCGGCATCCTAGATGATTTTTGAAAGTTTTAGGATTCTTAGGTGTAACGACCCGGTCGGTCGTTATGTAGAATCTACATTATAATTACTGTTATTGTCTTGTCATATGTTGGTTATACTATTTATGATGTGTTAGAGTTGGTTCAGATTTGAAATGGTTGTAGTGAGAATTTAGCCACTTAGTCTTAAAAATAGCCTTATAGTTGAAAAAGTCAACTGAGAGTTGACTTATTGGTTAACAACCTCGGAATGTGGATTTTATGTCTCGGATAGCTTCGTTAGGTGATTTGGAAATTAGGAGTGTGATCGAAATATTTTTATGATGTTCGGTGTAGAATTGGGCTTGAATTGGCGTACTCATCATTACTCCATGCACCCTATGTGCAGATCCAGGTACTGGTTCGGAGCAATAGTTGCTCGAGTTCGTTGTCATCTGCGTTTGGGATTCGAGGTAGTTGTCCAGCATCAGCAAATTCTCCATTTCCCTTCCTTATTTAGTATTAGTATTTTATTCCTAGACATTGTCTATGACATTAGCAGAGTTAGTTTATTTCTTAGATGCTCGTGATCGGTTGACTCCAGTCTTGGGGGATTAGTTTAGACTGTTGAAATTATATTATTGATGCTTAAAGACTTAAGGAAATTATGTTATACTTTGTTTGCTGGTTATTATTGATTTTTGAGAAATTATATTAAAACAAATGTGTAGTTATGTGATGGTTGGCTAGCCTAGTTCCACGACAGGTGCCATCACGACCTGTTAGGATTTGGGGTCGTGACAAGTTGGTATCAGAGCTCTAGGTTACATAGGACTCAACGATAATGAGTAAGTTTAGTAGAGTCTTGCGGATCGGTACGGAGACGTCTGTACTTATCTTCGAGAAGCTACAGAACTCTTAGGAAAAATCTCATTTTCTTGAACTCTTTTGTGTCGTTCTATTGGTTCTTGAAATCTAAACTACTGTTGTTTCATTCTCTCACAGATGGTGAGGACACGCACTACCGATCAGGGTGACCATAGACCAGCCAGACCCACAAGGGGTCGAGGCCATGGTGGGGTTAGGGGACCAGCCCGCGCAGTAGCCGAGACAGTACCACAGAATCCCCCTATCATTCAGGATCAGGTTCCCGCTGAGGGTGCTCCAGCGGGACAGGCTCAAGCACCGGCAGTGCCTATGGTTATTCCGGGTCTTAAGGAGACCCTGGCTTAGATATTTACGGTGTGCAACAGTTTGGCTTAGGCAGTTGCTATGTCTACTACTGCCACTGCAGCTCAGGTCGGGGGAGGCATTCAGACTCCAGCTGCCCGGACACCTGAGCAGGTTGTACAGGATATTCAGGCACCGGGGGTAGTCCCAGCCCAGCCGGTTGCCCCAGTTCAAGACTATGTAGTCCCAGCTATGCCCGAGGATGAGCAGCGTAGGCTGGAGAGGTTCAGTAGACTTCAGCCTCCTCCTTTCAGCGGCACAGAGGGTGAGAATGCCCAAGGTTTTCTGGATAAATGTCAGAGGATACTCCGCACTGCTGAGTTGGCTAGACATGCTTCTGAGTTAGTCCCTACTAATAGGGAGAGGATCAGGAGGTTTGTAGATGGTCTCACGTATCAGCTTCGGATTTTGATGACCAAGGAGAGAGAGTCTGGAGCTACATTTGAGCAGGTTGTTGACATTTCTCGGGACATTGAGTCGGTTCGTAGGCAGGAGCATGAGAAGAGGGAGGCCAAGAGGCCTCGGGGTCAGGTAGTTTCAGCGGTGGCTCTTTCAGAGGGCAGTTTCAGCACAGCAGAGGTCGTCCATTTGGACCACCACAGCCAGCTCGCCCCGCTTATAGTGGTGCATCTTTAGGGAAGGGTCCCCGCAGTTCTCATTTGGGATGTTCATCTTTTAGTGCCCTTCCAGCTCAGAGCTCCTCCAGATCATCACCATATCAGGGTTCTTCTATGCACGGTTCATCCAGCGGTTATCATGGTAGCAGGGGTTCTCTTCAGTCCCCAACTTCAGCTCCAGGTGGTTGTTTTGAGTGTGGAGAGTTCGGACATGGGTGGAGGAAGTGTCCCCGTCGTCCTGGTAGTTCATCTCAGTAGAGGGTTCAGCCCTCAACTTCAGCCCCAGTCACTTCACCACCTACCCAGGCAGCCAGGGATGGTGGTCAGGCAGCTAGAGGCTGCCCTAGAGAAGGAGGTCGAGCAGGTGAAGGCCAGCCACGTATTTATGCACTTCCGGCTAGGCCTCAGATGTGATGATTACAGGTACTATCTCAGCTTGTCACACTGATGCTTTGGCTTTATTTGACCCTGGTTCCACGTACTCTTATGTCTCATCCCATTTTGCTCATTTTCTGAATATGCCCGGTGAGTCGTTAGTTACTTCTGTTCATGTTTCCACTCCGGTGGGCGATACTATTGTTGTGGACCGGGTGTATCGGTCGTGTCTTATATCTATTGGGGGTCTGGAGACCCGAGTGGACTTGATGTTACTCAGTATTGTTTATTTTGATGTGATACTAGGCATGGATTGGTTATCCCCATGTCATGCTATTCTTGATTGTCACGCTAAGACCGTGACCCTAGCTATGCCCGGAGTTCCGAGAATTGAGTGGAGAGGGTATATAGAGCATGTTCCTAGCAGAGTGATTTCTTATTTGAAATCTCAGCGTATGGTTGAGAAAGGGTGTGAGTCTTACCTTGCTTTTGTGTGGGACGTTAGTAGTGAGACTCCTTCTGTTGATTCTGTTCCTGTGGTCCGTGATTTTTCGGACGTATTTCCCGCAGATCTGCCAAGCATGCCACCTGACAGGGATATTGATTTTGTTATTGACTTGGTGCCAGACACCCAGCCTATCTCTATTCCCCCTCACCGCATGGCACCATCATAGTTGAAAGAATTGAAAGAGCAGCTTCAGGAACTCTTAGATAAGGGGTTCATTCGGCCTAGTGTGTCACCTTGGGGTGCACCGGTGTTGTTTGTGAAAAAGAAGGATGGCTCTATGCGCATGTGTATCGATTATAGGCAGCTGAATAAGGTTACGGTGAAGAACCGGTATCCTTTGCCCCGTATTGATGAATTGTTTGACCAGCTTCAAGGAGCTAGAGTGTTCTCCAAGATTGATTTGAGATCTGGGTATCATCAGTTGAAGATTCGGGATTCCGACATTCCGAAGACTGCTTTCAGGACCAGATATGGTCATTATGAGTTTGTGGTNCCTTACCTTGATTCTTTCGTCATTGTGTTCATTGATGACATCCTGGTGTATTCTCGTAGCCAGGAGGAGCATGCTCAGCATTTGAGGGTTGTGTTACAGAGGTTGAGGGAGGAGAAGCTTTATGCAAAATTCTCCAAGTGTGAGTTTTGGCTTGGTTCAGTAACTTTCTTGGGGCACGTGGTGTCTAGTGAGGGTATTCAGGTTGATCCGAAGAAGATTGAGGCGGTACAGAGTTGGCCCAGACCGTCCTCAGCTACAGAGATTAGGAGTTTACTTAGTTTTGCGGGATATTACCGTCACTTTGTGGAAGGATTCTCTTCTATTGCTTCGCCTTTAACCAGATTGACCCAGAAGGGTGCTCCATTCAGATGTTCTGATGAGTGTAAGGAGAGCTTTCAGAAGCTCAATTCAGCATTGACCACAGCTCCGGTATTGGTTTGCCTACTGGTTCGTGTTCTTATACAGTCTATTGTGAAGCTTCTAGAGTTGGCTTGGGAGCGGTATTGATGCAGGACGGTAGGGTGATTTCCTACGCGTCAAGACAGTTGAAGGTGCATGAGAAGAATTATCCAGTGCACGATCTTGAGTTAGCTGCCATTGTTCATGCCTTAAAGATTTGGCGTCATTATTTGTATGGAGTAGAGTGTGAGATTTTCACTGACCATCGTAGTTTGCAGTATCTGCTGAGGCAGAAGGACTTGAATTTGCGTCAGAGGAGATGGTTAGAGCTTCTCAAGGATTATGACCTCACTATTTCGTATCATCCGAGGAAGGCCAATGTAGTGGCCGATGCTTTGAGTCGCAGAGCCGAGAGTTTGGGGAGTCTAGTTACCTTTCAGCAGTAGAGTGACCTTTAGCACTTTATGTTCAGGCTTTAGCGGGTTAGTTGGTGAGATTGGATTTGTCAGACCCTCCGCGGGTATTAGCTAGCATGGATTCCCGAACTTCTCTTTATAATCAGATTAGAGCTCGACAGTATGATGACCCGCATTTGTTAGTACTTCAGGATAGGGTCTGTCGAGGTGATGCCAGGGATGTGACTATTGGTGATGACGGTGTTATAAGGATGCAGGGCCGTATTTGCGTGCCCAATGTGGATGGGTTTCGAGAGTTGATATTAGCAGAGGCCCACAACTTGCGGTATTCCATTCATCCGGGTGCCGCAAAGATGTATCAGGACTTGAGACAGCAATATTAGTGGAGGCGGATGAAGAGAGATATTGTTGAGTATGTAGCACGGTGTCTCAACTGCCAGCAGGTCAAGTATGAGCACCAGAGACCAGGTGGATTACTTTAGAGGTTAGATATTCCGGAGTGGAAGTGCGAGCGGATCACTATTGACTTTGTAGTTGGGCTTCCACAAACTTCGAAGGGTTTTGAAGCTATTTGGGTCATTGTGGATAGATTGACCAAGTCCGCGCACTTCATTCCTGTTGGTACTACTTATACTTCAGAGTGGTTGACTGGTATTTACATTAGGGAAATTGTCTGATTGCATGGGGTTCCAGTTTCTATCATTTCTGACAAAGGTACTCAGTCCACATCTCAGTTTTGGAAGGTCGTGCAGAGAGGTATGGGTACTCAGGTAGAGTTGAGCACTGCATTTTATCCTCAGACCGACGGGCAGTCGGAACGGACTATTCAGATTTTGGAGGACATGTTGCGTGCCTGTGTGATTGATTTTGGCGGTTCATGGGATCAGTTTCTGCCACTTGCTGAGTTTGCATATAATAGCTACCAATCCAGTATTCAGATGGCCCCGTACGAGGCTTTATATGGTAGGAGGTGTAGGTCTCCGGTTGGTCGGTTCGAGCCCGGTAAGGCTAGACTATTAGGCGCAGATTTGTTTTAGGATGCGTTGGAGAAGGTGAAGTTGATTCAAAAGCGACTTCGCACGGCGCAGTCTAGGCAGAAGATTTATGCGGACCGGAAGGTACGGCATGTGTCTTTTATGGAATGTGATAAGGTACTGCTGAAGGTATCACCCATGAAGGGTGTTATGAGGTTCGGAAAGAGGGGAAAGCTGGATCCACGGTTTATTGGTCCTTTTGAGGTACTTCAGAAGGTTAGAGAGTTGGCTTATAGACTTGCCTTGCCACCCAGCCTATCAAGTGTTCATCCGGTATTTCATGTGTCGATGCTACGGAAGTATGTTGGCGACCCGTCTCATGTTTTAGACTTCAGCACAGCTCAGCTCGAATATGATATGTCAGATGAGGTTGAGCCGGTAGAAATTTTGGATCGTTAGGTCAGAAATTTGAGGTATAAGGATATAGCGTCAGTGAAGGTACAGTAGAGAGGTCATTCAGTGGAGGAGGCTACTTGGGAGACCGAGCGGGAGATGCAGAGCAGATATCCTCACTTGTTTGAGACTCCCGGTACGTTTCTAGACCCGTTCGAGGGCGAACGTTTGTTTAAGAGGGGGAGAATGTAACGACCCGGTCGGTCGTTATGTAGAATCTGCATTATAATTAATGTTATTGCCTTGTCATAGGTTGGTTATACTGTTTATGATGTGTTAGAGTTGGTAGGCTCGGAATCGGAATGGTTGTAGTGAGAATTTAGCCACTTAGTCTTTAAAAATAGTCTTATAGTTGGAAAAGTCAATTGAGAGTTGACTTATTGGTAAACAACCTCGGAATGTGGATTTTATGGCTCGGATAGCTTCGTTAGGTGATTTGGGACTTAAGAGTGTGTTCGGAATATTTTTGTGATGTCCGGTGTAGAATTAGGCTTGAATTGGCGTACTCATCATTACTCTCTACACCCCTTTGTGTAGATCCAGGTATTGGTTCGGAGCAGTAGTCGCCCGAGTTCGTTGTCATTAGCGTTTGGGATTTCTAGGTAGCTTTCCAGCGTCCGCAACTTCTCCATTTCCCTTCCTTATTTAGTATTAGTATTTTATTCCTAGACATTGTCTATGACATTAGCAGAGTTAGTTTATTTCATAGATGCTCGTGATCGGTTGACTCCAGTCTTGGGGTACTAGTTTAGACTGTTGAATTATATTATTGATGCTTAAAGACTTAAGGAAATTATGGTATACTTTGTTTGCTAGTTATTATTGATTTTTGAGAAATTATATTAAAACAAATGTGTAGTTATGTGATGGTTGGCTAGCCTAGTTCCACGATAGGCGCCATCACGACCTATTAGGATTTGGGGTCGTGACATTAGGCTTGAATCATGAGTGGAATTGGTGTTTCAATGTTATCTTGGGGTGGTATGAGGGATCGACTAATTCCGAGTGATCGTTTATGACTTGTGGTTACTTTTGGTTGGGGCCCCAAGGGGATGGGTTTGATTTCGGGTAGTCATCGGAAGGTTTATAGTTGGCAATTTCAGCAGAAAAGGTTGTACGTGCAATGTTGCTGGTGTGGTCGCACTTGGGGAAGGGTGGTCGCAGGTGCCAAACCGCAGGTGCCAAACCGCAGGTGCGGGGAGGCATGCGCAGGTGCGGAATTTGGTCAGGCTAAAGAAGGTCGCAGGTGCGAGGCTTGGACCGCACCTGCGGAGTCGCAGGTGAGGAAAATGGCATTTTAAGTGGGATGCGCAGGTGTGCGTCTGCAGGTGCGATAAAAGGGCCGCAGGTGCGGTCATCGCTAGGCAGAACATATAAAATAGGACCCTTAGCGATTTTTGGGTCATTCTTCCACCATTTTTGCTCGGGTTTGAAGCTTTTTGAAGAGGTTTGAAGAGGAATTCGAGAGTTCTTCGTGGAGGTAAGACTTTTGGACTTAAAACTCATTTATGTGTGATTAATGGACTGTTTAGTGGTGAAATTTGTGGGAAATTTATACCAAAATTGGGTAATTAGGGCTTGTAATTAGAGACCTTAAAATGAGGATTTGAGGGGTCATTTGAAGTCCGATTTTGATGTTCTTCGTATGTATAGACTCTTGGAAGGATGAGGATTCTTTTGATGTAATTTTTATCGGCTTCCGAGATGGGGGTCGGGTTTGGCCAATTTTGGGATTTTGGGGTAATTTTGATAATTTTCGAATGGGTTTCGTTCCTTTGCATATAATAATGATATAAATCTGATATTTGGTAGATTTGGAGCACTCAGAGGCGAAGTCTAGAGGCAAAGGCACTGTGGGATAGGATTTTAGTCGATTTTGAGGTAAGTAACGTTTCCAAACTTGGTTCTGAGGGTTCGAAACCCCGAACTATGTGATATATGACTATAATTGAGGTGACGCACATGCCAAGTGACGGGCGTGCGGGCGTGCACTGAGTAATTTGTGGCTTGGCTCATCCCATGGCACCGTCTAGTAGCTATTACAGATTGATATCCGTACTTCTATTATGTGGTAAATGTGAACATGTTGGAAAATCATTTTAAGTATAAATGCTAAGGCTTCACGTCGAAAATGCTAAGACCCGAGCGGTCGTATATTACTGTCTCATTTTGTGATTATTTGATTTCATATATTCAGTCTTGTTACTGCATATCATTTCGTACCTCAGCCTCCGTAATTGTTAATTACATGCATATTTATCATTGTTTCGGGCTGATTTATACATCTGTGAGCCATATGAGTGAGACTGGAGAGTAATGACTGAGTGAGGCCGAGAGCCTGTTGTTGAGAAAGTTATGAGATCGGACTGCACACCGCAACGATACTTTAAATCATGCCTTTGTTGGCTTGATATAGCGCTTGGGCCAATAGGTCCCCTCCGGAGTTTTTACACCCCCAGTGAGCGCATTGATATTGAGGGATGGATCTTCCCTGGACATGGATCTTGTCTGAAGTTGATGATATGTAAGGGATGGATCGTCCCTGGACATAGATCTTGTCCGAAGTTGATGATATGTGAGGCATGGATCGTCCCTGGACATGGATCTTGTCCGAGTGTTGTATTCCGGAGATGGATCTTCTCCGTGGGGGTTGGATTGGCCTTTTTCCTCAGTACCGAGTGACTACGATCATCGATGTTTATGTGCATTCCGGGATGGACCTTCCCTGGGCCTGAGAGCCATATACGGTACTGAGTGGACTGCTGAGTGAGGGTTATGAGCACTATGTGCATTTCCACACAGGTTTCATATATTTATATTATGCCATGTAGAGTAGACCGGTAATACTTGGCATATCTTATTCGTTTTCTGATAAACTATTAGCATGTCTAATTTTTGTACGTTGTCTATTGTAAATTCCGAGGTTTAGTCCGTCACTAGCTCTCAGCCCATAGTTTGGGTTCGTTACTTCTGAGGTGGTGTACTCATGTTACCCCTGCACCTTGTGTGTAGATCCAGGTACATCGGGACCCGGTAGTGGTTGTTGAGAAGTTTCAGAGTTTCATCGGAGTCGTCGAGGTAGCAGCTGGTGATCACGACCTCGTCTTCTCCTTCTTTATCTCCCTGTTGCACTAATATTATTTCAGACTATGTTGTCTATTTACCTATTTTGACATTTTTATATCGTAGTAGCTCGTGACTGAGTGACACTAGATCTGGGGTTTAGATTTGTTTCTAAATTATGTTTTAAATGATGTTAGACTTTCCAAAGGATTATTATCGGTATTTTCTCCTAAATTTATAACATTTTCTGATAAATAAACTTGGATTCAATGAAATGTGCGGCTTGCCTGATTCCACGACAGGCGCCATCACGACTAAGTGTTTGGGGTCGTGACAATTGTGAAGCTCACTAAAGTACCACTCATAAGAATTGTTATTTTCTGATTCTACAATTCCAAAGGCTAGTGGGAATATTTGGTTATTTGCATTCTTTGAAACTAAAATCATTAAAACACCACGATATCTTGACTTCAAAAAAGTTGCATAAACAGCAATCACCGGTCTACAATGATTCCAACCAGCTATTGATGATCCATATGCATAAAACATATAAAGAAATCTGAAAATACAGTTTAACAGAAGGTGAAAAATACAGGACACCAAATTCTTAATATTTACACTGCATACATCAAAGTTAAGGACACCATGTCCTTAACATTTACACTGCACACCTCAAACTGAAGGACACCATGTCCCTTAATATTTACACTGCACACATCAAAGTTAATAACACCATGTCTTCAACATTTACACTGCACACATCAAAGTTAATGACACTATGTCCTTAACTTTTACAATGCACACATCAAAGTTAAGGACACCATGTCCTAAAGTTTAAAACAGACCAATAAACTCTTTTTGATTGTTTACCTATTGTTGTCATCTATCTTCATGTTAGTGTATGTTCCTAATGATCGTCTATAATTACGTATTTTAGTCGCTTATTACACTCTAATTTACTGCACTTTAATTGAGTTTGAGCTTTAATCGCTAGTGTTTTGCCCTAATTGTGTGTTGTATGCCTTGTAGGAGTGATTCCGAGCTATGTAGATGTTATGGAATGAATTCAAGTGATTTGGAGCTTTGAAGTCTGATTAAAATTACAAGGAATTAAGTCGGGATCGTGTTCGGGGATCAAAATATGATAGTTAAGAACGAAAGAAGAATCGAGTAGGCATATTGCGCACTGTCTAATAAAATGCACATAACTTTCCGCTCAAAACTCCATTTGGGCTCCAAAATATATGGTATCAAATCTAACTCAAAGGGATACAACTTTTATGTTTTACATTTTTTCAAATTCCAAACAAAATAGGATGCAAAATGCTCGACACAGAATACTGGCCAAAATCCGCGACCAGATCCGCGTCCAGATCCGCGGCCGCGGAAGTTTTAACCTGGAAATTTGTCCTTTTTCGCATAGGAGAAGGTATAATTATTTGGGACCGACCCTAATTAGTATATATACTTAGAAAAACGATATTTTTAGGACTGGGAATATACTTTTGACACAGATTCGACCTAAGAAGGCAGAGACACAATAGGAGCAAGGCGGGGAATTCTTCTACGAGTTTTTCCTTCCTCTTCCTATTTTTCATTGTTGGTTATGAATTTTAGTATTGTAGTTTTACATACTATTATGAATAACTAATTTTTTATCTAGGGTTTTGATGGAACCTTTTGTAGGATAAATTCTTGTTATGTTCTTATATAATTGAGCCGTTGGATTTCTCTACTTGTTCAACTACGGGTTTATTGTTGTTGATTGAATGGACATCGATTCATTGTGCCTATTTATTATGTGTTGCTTTAGAAATGATACAAATTTAGGTGGTTTTTGAACAACATCACTCCTAACGTATGTGAGAAATCAATACAGCGGGTTTAAAGGTAGGTTTAGAAATAACAAAGCCTTGACGTGGTCATAAGGAGCGGTTAGATAAAGTCAACTAGCGTAGTTCGAGAGAATATGTATAGTAAATTGTTTTAGTTTCTTGAGAGATAATTACGGAACCTAAAGTTCTCACGATCAGTAGAGAATACATAGGTGAAATTGTAGGGAACATAGCTGGAAGGATTCCAACATTTGGAAAAATCATAACTCTAGATCTCCTAAATTTAATCTCCAACCTTAGTATCTTTAGTTGTTAATTTACTGATTTAGTTTCTTAGTTAATTAGTTAAATATAACAATATTAATCTTTATAACTTAAAAATTTATTCGAGCTTGTCTTCTTAATGATATTGAACAATTATGGCGAAACCTTAGTTCTCTGTGGGATTCAACTCCGTACTTTAAGACCGAATTATATTTGCATCGATCACTTATCCTTTTTAGGACTAGAGTTGGGCGTGATCAGTTCTTGGGTTTTTAATTTTCATCATATACAAGTATGAAGATAACAATTAATAATTCTCTTCAGGAGTTCCTCTTATTAAAGCTGAAGCGCGTTGAATAGGACGTCACGCCTTTTGATAACCAATGTCTAGTCCCTGCAATTTTGCATTTCTTCCATGATAAAGGCTGGTGTAACCTCAAACCTTGGGTCTCGAAGATTTTCAATAATGTAACCACTAATCAACTTTGAAGTTGCATGCCTTTGATCAGCTTTCATAGTGTTAACTGAGCAGTCATGATTTTCTCAATCTTTACTATCTTGAATAGTGTTGAATCTTTAATTCTGAAATCACGCACACACCACCCACACCTATCATCATTGCATTTTAACGAATATCTTGTTGAGCTTGATCGAACAACCTTGAATTTAAAATGTCCTTTAATTGCTATATTCGAAAAAACAGTTAATTATACTCTTCTTTTTGTCAAATATTGATCCCACTTTCATTTCATCCAACGAAGCATTTTCTCTTAATATCGTAGTTGGGATTCTTTTTCTTTCGAATTTGAGCTTCATCTAGTTAGTTGTGTACAGGTTTTTTCATGTGATGACCCAAGGGGTCATTTTAACTCTGTTCCATTCTTATAGTCATAAAAAGACTTTAAATACCTCGATTTGTGTCCGCAGTTCGGGCGTGAAACCGGAAAGCTTTTATGTGAAAATATGAGAAAAAGTGATTTCTAGAATTAAAATTTGATAAAAGTTGACTTTGGTCAACATTTTGAATAAACGGACCCGGATCCGTGTTCCGACAATCCCGGGAGGTACGCAGTAAAATATAGGACTCAGGCGTATGCTCGAAAATGAATTCCGATATCCCAAGCCTTAGAAATCAATTTTTGAAAGAAATTGTTTTGCTCAATTGTTAATGAAAAAAAGAAAAGAATCAACGTTTGAAACCATTGGAATCGGGCATGTATTTTGGTTCCGGATCCCGGTACAGATTTGTTATAGTATTTGAATACTATCTGTGAAATTTGGTGAGAATCGGAGTTTATTTGACGTGATTCGGACGTCCGATTGAGAAATAGTGAAAGTTAAGTGTTCTTGAGAAAAATGATGAGTTTAGAGGTTAAATTCATAGTTTTACATATTATTTTCATGATTTGATCGCACGAGCAAGTCCGTATGATATTTTTAGACTTGTGTGCATGTTTGGTTTAGAGCCCCGAGGGCTCGGGTGAGTTTCGGGTAGGCTTCGGGATGGTTTTAACTTGTAAAAACAAATTGTTGTCATAACAATTTTTGGAGCATTGGTGTTCCACGCTTTTAAAAAAATTAAAAAATTACAGCAACCATAACCAATTAAAACACCAACTCGGGCAGCAGCTTTTTTCTTCATATTTTTTGAACTACCAAGCCCTAGAGACGATTTTCTTCACCCAAGTTCATCCCTAAAGTGTTGGTAATCAGTTCTAAACTCTACTCTTTCAATTACCCAATGTTTTTCATCACTTTTAAATCAAAAATCAAGAATTTTCATGGTGAAAATTGAGGGTTTGGATAGAATTAGGAAATTTTGTAAAAATCGAATTTTTACATCGAATTAAGGTCGGATTTCAAAACTAATAGTATATTTGGGTTCGTGGGTGAATGGGTAAACGTAATTTGGTCTGAATCCCGAGTTTAGACCAAGGGGGCCCGGGGTCGGGTTTTCACTTTTTTTAGAAAACTTAGGAAAAGTCATATTTTTCAATAAAGTTAGTTCCTTTAGCATAAATTGGTGATATTGAGTTAATTATGATTTTATTCGAGCAAGTTAGAGGTGAATTCAAAGGGGAAAGTTGTAATTGAGTAGTGAGTGGCCTACGAAATTGAGGTAAGTGTTTGGTCTAACTTTGACTTGAGGGAATAGGAATCCCCACTTGTTTGCTATGTGAAATGCATGGGTGTGGTGTATAGGTGAGGTGACGAGTATCTATGCACCACCCAAATGGCCTGTTAAACATGATCATTTCCCCGTTCACAACTTAATTGATCCCGGTCTTAATTGTTCTTTATTAATTATTGTTTCCATGACTATTAGGCCTCATTACTTTATTGTTAGATATTGTTGTGATTATCTTGGAAAGAGTATTGGTTGTTTTAGCTGGATTCTTTGTGGTACAAAACGGTTGAGCGGTTTGGCATTTTTTTTACGAATTATATATATATATATATATATGTGTGTGTGTGTGTGTGTATGTGTGTGTGTGTGTTCCTATTGGTTTCATTTTTGATAATATTGAGGAAGTGATGAGGAATGCAGTTTAACTGTTTTATGATTGTTGAGTTTTACGTGGTTGTTTGATTTCAATTGATTGTTGCCAATTGTTGTGACAAGTGTATTAAAAGTGTTGGTTGTTCTTTTGATTTATCATGGTACATAAAGACTGAGCTGGGTTGACAGCGTTACGGTGTTTACATATATTCAGGTTGGTTTAATTGTGAAATGATATTGGTAGAAGCTTACGAGCTATACTGTTTTCTATTTGAAATTTTTGAAACAAAATTTGGTGTGATAAGAGTGGAAAATTTGGTGTGATAAGGGTGGATAATTGGTGTGATAAGGGTGGATAATTTGGTGTGATAAGGGTGGATAATTGGTGTGATAAGGGTGGATAATTGGTGTAATAAGGGTGGATAATTCAATGTGATACGGGTGAATACAATGATTGTGATATTGTGAATAGGTGGGATCGGGTTGCACGCCGCAACAAGACAGTGAAAATGGAGAATAATGATATTTTACTGATTTTTAAACTTTAAATGATTTGGGAATTCTTGTTTTTCTCTACAGTTTTCTTATATTTGGCACATGTGATTATTTTAAAGTAAAGTTTGGAAACTTGGAGATTTACTTGAGGATTGGTTATAGCTGAGACCAGCAAAAGGCAGCTGAGTTATTTTATTGTTATGCAGTATTTGTTTATTTGTTTAGAATTCCTTTCTTGCCTTGTTATTTATGTTGTCACGAGTTATATTGTTAATGCCCCGCCGTAGCCTCGTCACTACTTCGTCGAGGTTAGGCTCGGCACTTACTCAGTACATGGGGTCGGTTGTACTGATACTACACTCTGCACTAGGACTGGCAGGTGGGTCGGGCCTGACTCGGGACCGCGGGGCAAACGGGCTAGCGGGCTAAACGGGCCGGCCCGCGGGGGGTCCGGACTTGGGGGGCCTTAGGCCCGTGGGGGGCTGGGTCTTCAATTTGGACCCGTGAGCCCGGGCCCGGCAGGCGGGCCTGGGCCGGCCCAACGGTCAAAATTCAAAACAAAAAAAAAATTAAAATGGCCAACGGCCAGATTTTTAAAATCTAGTCGTTTGAGCCTCAAAAGAGTCGTTTGGCATATTTAAAAAATAGCCAAATGGCCCCCAAACTTTTTATAATTACACTTTTTCCCTTTTCTCAACT
>ML273921.1:38455-49567 GCA_005239495.1 Nicotiana undulata | reverse complement strand
CTCTTCTTTTAACTTCCTTTTGCATGGTCTTGAGTGTTCACACCTTGTGTACTGCAAAATACCAAAATTCTACGATTAATAAGAGTAAATGCTCTTGAAACGAGCCCTAATCTAAGCAATATGGTATTAAATGTGCCGAAATTCTCCGGCACATCAATACATCCGGAAAATCACAGACTATAGGAACATAATCAACAGATGGAGTCTCACTACTAACATCCCTCACAAACGCAAGATAAGATTCACACCCTTTCTCAACCATACGCTGAGCCTTTAAATAAGAAATCACTCTGCTAGGCACATGCTCTATTGACCCTCTCCACTCAACTCTCAAAACACCTGGCATAGCTAGGGTCACGGTCTTAGCGTGACAATCAAGAATAGCATAACATGGGGATAACCAATCCATGCCCAGAATCACATCAAAATTGACCATACTGAGTAACATCAAGTCCACTCGGATCTCCATACCCCCGATAGATATAAGACACAACCGATACACACGGTCCACCACAATAGTATCACCCACTGGAGTCGAAACATGAACAAATTTAACTAAGGACTCATAGGGCATATTCAGAAAATGAGCAAAATAGGATGAGACATAAGAGTACGTGGAACCAGGGTAAAATAAAGCCAAAGCATCAGTGTGACAAACCGAAATAGTACCTGTAATCACTGCATCGGATGCCATAGCATCAGGCCTAGCCGGAAGTGCATAAATACGCAACTGGCCTCCACCTGCCTGACCACCACCCCTAGCGGCCTGGGTAGGTGGTGAAGTGACTGGGGCTGAAGCCGAGGGCTGGACCCTCTACTGGGATGAACTACTAGGATGATGGGGACACTTCCTCCACCCATGTCCAAACTCTCCACACTCATAACAACTACCAGAAGCCAGAGATGAAAACTGACGAGAACCTCTGTCACCTTGATGACCACCAGACGAAACATGCATAGAAGAGCCCTGATAAGATGATGCTCGGGCGGAGCTCTGAGCTGGGAGGGCACTAAAAGATGAACGTCCCTGATGAGAATTACGAGGACCCCGCCCCGACGATACACCACTGTAAGCTGGGCGGGCTGGCTGTGAAGGTCTAAATGGACGACCTCTGCTAGGCTGAAATTGCCCTTTGGGAGGAGCACCACTGAAATTACCTAAACTCCGAGGCCTCTTAGCCTCCATCTCCTTACGCTCCTGCCTGCGAATCGACTCAATGTCCCGAGCTATATCAACAACCTGCTCAAACGTGGCTCAAGACACCCTCTCTCTGGTCATCAAAATCCAAAGCTGATACGTGACACCATCCACAAATCTCCTGATACGCTCCCTGTCAGTGGGGACTAACTCCGAAGCATGTCTGGCTAACTCAGAATACCTCATCTCATACTGGGTGACCGATAACTCTCCCTGGCGCAGTTGCTCAAACTGGCTGTGCTGCTCTTCTCTGTGGGACTGAGGAACATATTTCTCTAAAAAGATCGTGGAGAATTGCTGCCAGGTAAGAGGTGTTGAACCAACCGGCCTACGCCTCTCGAATGATTCTCACCAAGTAAAAGCAACACCAGCAAACTGATAAGTAGAAAATGAAACCCCGCTGGTCTCCAGAATACCCGTTGTACGAAGCATCTTCTGACATATATCAAGAAAACCTTGGGCATACTCGCCCTCTCTACCGCTGAAGGTCGGAGGCTGAAGTCTGTTGAATCTCTCCAACCTACACTGCTCATCCTCAGGCATAACAGGGACAACATAATCCTGAACCGGAGTAACTGGCTAATCTGGGGCTGCTAACGGTGCCTGAATACCCCATACAGCTGGCTCAGGTTCCCGGGCAGCTGGAGTCTGATTGCCTCCCCCGGCCTGAGCTGCATTGGCAATAGTGGTCATGGACACTGCCTGAGCTAAATTGGAGCACACCGTCAATATCTGAGCTAGGGTCTCCTGAAGACCCGGAATAACAATAGGCACAGCAGGTGCCTAAGCATGTCCCGCTGGAGCAACGTCGGCGAGAACCTGATCCTGAACAATAGGGAAATCCTGTGGCACTGCCCCGGCTGCTGCACGGGCAAGTCCCCCAACTCTACCACGGCCCCGACCCCTTATGGGTTTGGCTGGTGCCTGGTCACCCTGATCGGTATTGCGTGTCCTCACCATCTGTGAGAGAATGAAACAACATAAGTTTAGATTTCAAGAATCAATAGATTGGCACGAAAGAGTTCAAAAGATATAGATGTTTCCTAAGAGTTCTGTAGCCTCTCTAAGATAAGTACAAACGTCTCCGTACCGATCCGCAAGACTCTACTGAACCTGCTCATGACCGTGAGTCCTATGTAACCTAGATCTCTGATACCAACTTGTCATGACCCCAAATCCTAACAGGCCGTGATGGCGCCTATCGTGGAACTAGGCTAGCCAACCATCACCTTACTACGCATTTGTTCAATTATAAGAGTTCACAATTTAATAATAAGCATGCAACCAAGCATAGAATAGTGTAATTTAGTCTTAGCGTCCCAACAATAGCCTAAACAAAACCTCCCAACACTGGAGTCAATAGTCATGAGCATCTAAGAATAAGTAAATCTAACTCTGCTAAAACTATAATGTATGTCTCTGAATCAAATGCTAAAACTAAATAAGGAAGGGAAGTGGAAAAGCTGTGGACGCTGAAAAACTACCTCAAAATCCTGTGAATCTGCAACTACAAGCAAGGACAGCTACTGATCCAGACCGTCACCTGAATCTGTGCACCGAGGCATAGGGAGTCTTTATGAGTACGCCAACTCAGTAGTAATGAAAATAAATCACAGTCAGAGAATTATAAAACACAGAGTACAATATCAGTATATCTCAGTAAAACCAGTAAAATTCTCAGTATTCATAGTTCGAAAATTTAGTAAAATCATCATAAATCTGCCCCTCGCGCCAAATCATTTCTTGTAACAGTTGCCCCTCATGCATTCTCTCAATCACTCAGTATCAATCATCACTCAGTATCAGCCCCGCGGGCAATAATCATCACTCAATAGGTACCTGCGCTCACTGGGGGTGTGTACAGACTCTAGAGGGGCTCCTACATCCCAAGCGCTATAACAACATAAGGCCTGAAAGCCTCCTCACCTCTCTCATAAGTCCTGAAAGCCTCCTCACCTCTCTCATAAGGCCTGAAAGACTCCTCACCTCTCTCATAAGGCCTGAAAGCCTCCTCACAATATAGGCCTGAAAGCCTCACTCAGTCAGACACTCTCAATTTGCCCTTAGGCCATATCATACCGGGTTCTCGACCCAAAACAGTGTTTCATTATTCAATAAACAGTATCAAATACTCTGAGTGTCAAAACAATTTATCAGGAAAAGACTGAGTGTAAAATCATAGCATATCAGTGAGGAAAATATAGTAAACACAACCCCCAAGGGGAAAACAGATCGGCACTAGGCCCCAAACACGGCTTACAACCCAAATCATATCAAAATAAAATAATATTAATTAAGCATAGGCTTAAAAGTCGGTTTAGCAACTCAATAGTTGCCTAAATACAGAAGATATTTCCAAAGTTCCAACCTTTTCATTTCAAAACCCGTGAAAGGGTGCATAGTCCGGGGTTTCATACCCTCAGGACATGATTTAAAGACATTACTTACCTAAAAACTAGCCCGAAAACTATTCCGCAATGCGCTTGCCTCTCGAATCAACCTCCGAAGGCTCCAAATTTATCAAGTTCAGATTTTATCATCAATATATGCTTAAGGAACGAATTCCAATCGAAAGATATCAAATTTAGCACAAAAATCCGAAATTGGTCAAAACCCGACCCCCAGGCCCGCGTCTCAAAACTTAGAAAGTTTTATACAAACTTGTTCTTCATCATCTCACGAGTCCGTACATATAAAGAACATCAAATTCAAAGTCCGTTTGACCCCTCAAATCGACCTCTAAAGGTCTCATAATCTCAAGCCCTAAACCCACCTTTTTCTACTGATTTTCATGAATTATTTGCTGAGATTATGTTCTAAATCACCCATAAACAAGTTTTAATGATCAAAACACTTACCTCTATGAAGAACACTGATTTCCCTATTCAAAAATCGTCCCCAAAGCTCTCTGTCCGTACACAAATGTTGTAAAAAGGGTTTAAGTCGCGGAGGGTTTAATTATATACTGCCTAGTGATTTCTTCACTGCGATCGCGGCATAAGCCACGCGATCGCGATTCACAAAACCTTAATCACACGCGATCGCATCTCTCATCATGCGATCACGAAGACCATTTGACCTCGCCCCCACGCGTCTGCCTTGACCCTACGCGATCGCGATCAAGTCCACGCGATCGCAATACCTGACATGCTCGACCTCTGCGACCACGAGCACACTTATGCAATCGCAGAGTGTAAATCCTACCCTCTCTCAATATGCACTACGCGATTGCGACTCTCCTCACGCGATCGCGGTGAAGGAATTCCTGCTGCACTGACACCAGAAAATCAGCAATTCATCTAAGTCCAAAAATGCCCGTTAACCACCCGAAATTAATTCCGAGTCCCTCGGAACCCCAACCAAACTTACCAACATATCCCATAACATCATTAAAACTTAGTTGTACTCTCAAAACACCAAAACTAACATCAAAACACCAAATGTACATCAGATTCAAGCCTAAGAACTTTGATATTTCTAAAATCCACCAATGATGCCGAAACTATCCAAAACAACTCCGATTGACCTAAACTTTTGCAGACACATCAAAAATGAAATTACAAACCTGTTCCAACTGTCAGAATTCCATTCCGACCCCGATATCCTATTTTCCATAGCCGACCGGAAATCACCAAAAACTAACTTTCGCCAATTCAAGCCTAATTCTACATCGGGCATCACAAAATTATTCTGAACACACTCCTAAGTCCTAAATCACCTAAAGAATCTATCTGAGCCATAAACTCCGCCTTCCGAGGTTGTTTACCAATAAGTCAACTCTCAGTTGACTTTTCCCACTTTAAGGTTATTTTTAAAGACTAAGTGGCTAAATTCTCATTATAATCGCTTCAATTTCAAGCCTACCAACTCTAACACATCAATAACAGTATAATCAATATATAACAAGTCAAATGCAGTAATTATAATGCAGATACTACGTAACGACAGCCGGGTCGTTACAAAGACGCCTTGAAACTCAACAGTTTTTTAAGAAGAAGAAAGAACTACAAACTAACTTTAAACTTTTTATATTTTTCTTTGGAAGGTTTTTGCTCTTTTCTGAAAAATATTCAAAGGTGAAAGGTTGCTGAAATTTTATTTTTTTAGCCCTTTTTTTTGATGTCCCCCCCTCAGAATGAAGAAAAAGACCTCTCTTATAGTAGTAGAAGGCTTTGAAGTTAGGTTTAAGTTAACTAAAATTCTGTCCAAAGAGAGGGGGGAAAAAGATAGTCCTTCCTACCAAATCTGCAACCAAACAAGGGAGTAGATGTACTCCTAACATGCTCCAAACAGTAAAAAGCAACCAAACATGTACTCTACTATCATAATTCACCTTCTACCTTTCCCAAAATAATATCCAACTGCTCCAGCTAATTCAAATCAGTGTAAAACAGAAATTCCAGCATTTAATTATCCAGAAAGTAACCCATATTAATGCAATCAATTAGAGACAACAAACCGATGATTAATTGAAAATACATATTAACAGTGAAATAACTAATGAAACAAACTAAGCAACGACGTAATCAGGATCGATTTGAACACAACAAAAAAATGAAAACAAAACTTAATCCTAAACAAAAATCCAAGAAACGTAGATAAATTGAAAACGGGGCAGTGAATTAGGATTTTACCATCAACTCGAGTGCCCGGGCAATGGCGAAACAATGACGATAGGCAGTAGTTCGGGCTCGGGCATGTTTTTATTGTTGATATACACAAAAACCATAAATTCCTATGAACTGGAAAATGGCTTTGCTAATACCAACAATAGAAACCTACACGAGGCCAGAGGCGAAAATGAGAGGCAATAGCGGCGGTGATGGGCGGTCAGTCGGTGACTGGCCGGAAAATGGTTGCCGAATTTTGGGATTGAAATGAACATTAATATGTAGGTATTGAGGATATCTATCCGGTTATGTAGGTATTGCAGAGTGGTGGTGGCCGGGGCTTCACCAATTTGGGCAAAAAGGCGGCGGCTAGGGTTTCCTAGATCCAAAATTCGTGGAGTTTGAGAGGCTTTTGGGGAATTTAGCTTGAAGATTCGGAAAGAGGGGGTTAAGGAGAGCATAGGGTGAGAAAATGGGGTTGATTGTACCATCACCGGTGGAGGCGCACGGTGGTGGCAGTGGTGGAGCGGCGGCGGCATTGACAAAGGGTGTGAGAGAGAAGAGAGAAGTGGGCGGTTTTAGGGTTCGAAAAATAGGGAAAAATCTGATTTATAGCTTTTATATTTTAGTTAGGGATAAATTTTGACCATTACATTAAGATGGAATGAATGTCCATAATTGATTTTCATTTACTTAACCAAAACGATATAGTTTTGTCTGAAACTACGTCGTTTTAACTCCTCCCATGACAACCCATTGTCTTGCACTCTTGGCCACTTTCTCTTTCAAATTTGGCCCAATTTCTTTCTTAGTCCTACTTATTAAACTATAATATAATTAAACTAAATATCAACTAATAAAAATAAACCTAATAAAACTCATTAGTTAACAATTGAATTAATTATATGAGAAATTAATTTGATTAATTTATCAAATAATTAGTCAATTAAAGGAGCACACACGCAAAAGACAATATTTTTTGGTATTTTTTTGATAAGAAAAGTTGCAATACTAGAAAAACAATAAGTAAAAATTGAGAAAGAAAAAGAAATCAACAAAACACTTATAAATTTAGGAGATGTTAGAATAGTGCAAAAATTAGGTATTCACAGCTTCCCCTCTTTGCTCGAGAACATGAAGTGTTTTCGTGCAAAGAAAAGTGAATGCCATAGCTAATATTTGCTCACATATCACTCCAATGGAAGCAATTTTGAAAAATGGTGACCGAACCTTGCTTCCGAGGTTCCCTACATATCCTTGTTTAGAGGAATCAGGTCAGTGTAGTTCTGAAAGTTTTGGTATCTGGGACTAGATAATAGCTTTGATTTCACTGTTGTTGCTGTCGTTACATCTTGATGAGCTCCTTATTACACCAAAATCAAAATTAAAAGAAACTAAACAAGCATATCAACTTTGAGCTACACTGTTCCTATCTCTAAGTCTTCTAAAACTTGTTCTTGAGTCTTGGCTAGTTCTTCATGCAGACTCTGATATGAACATTGATGCTTGCTAGTTGCAGGTTCTAGTTCATTCTTCTTAGGCCTTTTCGGATCAAGACGGACATGCAAAGCTTGTGACTTCAGTCATGTCTTGAGAAATCCACATCTTTTCTCCATTTCTGCACTTTGGATTCACTTCTTTTCCTTTTCTTTTCTTTATTTTGGTTTGAGACTTCTTTTCGGTCTTCTCGAACCATGTGTCTCAAGGTAAAAACCTGCTCACACACCAAAAATGAACGAACGAAATTTTTCTGCCCCAATTTTCACTAGGAAAATTTTGTGAGTTATTATAACAAAATTCTAAACTACTTCTTTATTGAAAGTAATAAAAGGAGAGGAATGGTGAAAAGAACATGATGATTTTTTTTGTGTTCCTTTATTGTCAAAAAGATATCTCAAGTAAGGATTGGTGTACCTTATGTTGGGAAAATGCTCTCAGGGAATGGTATACTCTAATGGCAAAGATATCAGGGAGTGGTGTACCCTGCATTTAAGATCAAATCAACTAGGGAGTGGATATCCTATGTCGGAAAGGATACTAGGGAAGTAGAGACCCTATGTCTAAAATAAAATCAACTAGGGAGTAGAGACCCTATGTTGGAAAAGAAGACTAGGGAGTGGAGACCCTATGTCTAAGATAAAATCAACTAGGGAGTGGAGACCCTATGTTGGAAAATGAGACTAGGAAGTGGAGACCCTATGCCTAAAATAAAAATCAACTAGGGAGTGAAAACCCTATGTTTGAAACATACAGTTAGGGAAAAATGTTCCTACGCTAACATGCAGTTGATATTTTTTTTTTTTGAAAGCAAAATTACATTGTTTAAATAAATTGCCCCAATGCTTATTTTCTGAGGCATGAACGAATGACCTTTTTTTTCTCTTTTTTTTTTTAAATCCAGACGTCCTATTTTTATTTTCTTAATTATCCTAGGAGAAAATTCACCAGGTTAGGTTTTTTTTATCTTAGGAGAAAGATTCATCAGACTAAGATTTCTATCCTAGGAGAAAATTCATCAAACTAGATTTTTCTTCTTCTTTTATCTTAGGAGAAAGATTCATCAGACTATGATTTGTATCTTAGGAGAAAGTTGATCAAACTAGGTCTTCTATCTTAGGAGAAAGATTCATCAGACTAAGATTTCGATCCTAGAAGAAAATTCATCAGACTAGGTCTTCTATCTTAGGAGAAAAATTCATCAGACTAAGATTTTGATCCTAGGAGAAAGTTCATCAGACTAGGAATTTTTTATCATCTTAGGAAAAAGATTCATCAGACTAAGATTTTGCTCCTAAGAGAAAGTTCATCAGACTAGGTGTTTTTTATCATCTTAGGAGAGAGATTCACTAGACTAAGATTTTGATTCTAGGAGAAAGTTCATCAGACTAGGCTTATTTTTTTGGCATCTTAGGATAAAGATTAATCAGACTAAGTGTTTTTATCATCTTAGGAGAAAAATTCATCATACTAAGATGTTTTGTCCTAGGAGAAAATTCATTAGACTAGGGCTCTTGTCTTAGGAGAACAATTTATCAAACTAAGATTTTGATCCTAGGAGAAAGTTCATCAGAATAGGTCTTTTTTTTTGGTATTTTAGGAGAAAGATTCTCAGACTAAGATTCTTTTGGGGAATAAAATCGATCAGACTAGGTATATTACCCTAGGAAAAAATGTGATGCAATGGCAAGCTTTTATGCGCAATAGCAAGACAAATAAAGGTAAAGATTTGAGAAACTTCCCTTTGTCGGCTCTTCTCTTTTTTTTTTGAACCACTACCCTTGCACTGCTTTTTTCATGTTTCAAACAAAGAAAATTTTGTCAATTTCGAAAGTGGTGGTCTGTTTGTGGGCCGTGATGTCTTTGGTAGCTTGACTTTGTGTGATGACCCAAGGGATCATTTTATGAAGTTAGACTCCGTTCTAGGCTTAATATCACTAAAAAGGTTAATTTTAAATACCTCGATTTGCATGCGCAGTCCGGGCGTGAAGTCGGAAAGCTTTTATGTGAAAATATAAGAAATAATAATTTTTAGAATTAAAAATTTGGTTTTAGTTGATTTGAGTCAACATTTTGAGTAAACGGACTCGGATCTGTGTTTCGACAATCCTGGGAGGTCCACAGTAAAATATGGGATTTGGGCGTATGCCCGGAATTGAATTCCGAGGTCCCAAGCCTTAGAAATCAATTTTTGAAAGAAATTGTTTTGCTGAATTATTAATGAAATAAAGAAATGAATTAACGTTTGAAACAGTTGGTATCGGACCCATATTTTTGTTTCCGGAGCTCGATACTGGTTTGTTATGATATTTAAGCCTTGCCTGCAAAATTTTGCGAGAATCGGAATTTATTTGACGTGATTCGGATGTCCGATTGATAAATAGTGAACTTTATGTGTTCTTGAGAAAAATAATGAGTTTTGAGGTTTAATTCATAGTTTTACATGTTATTTTCATGATTTGATCGCATGAGCAAGTCCGTATGATGCTTTTAGACTTGCGTGCATATTTTATTTAGAGCTCCGAGGGCCCAAGTGAGTTTCAAATAGGTTTGAGTTGTGTTGCGCTCGTTCTTTCTTATGCTTCGACGTCGTTTCTTCAAGCATAAATGATATCATATTGAACAAATGAGCTCCGATTTCTGTTTCAATGAAGTATTAGATCCGTATCGTAATTACGGACCCGTAACAAAAAGAATCATCGAATTTGAACATCGTATGAGGATTTTATGGGCATTTTATTAAGGTTGCCAGATTTTTCAGGTTAATTACGAAATTACCATTGACGTCGTATTAAAAATCTACACTATTTGCAAATATTAAACTTACATATCTCCTTCATTGTAAGGTCAAATAGAGTGATTCAAAAGCCTAAATTGATTAGAATTTCACAAGGAATCCAGTTGAGACATAAAAATCGAGTTTCAAGATCGTTTGGCACAAGAAACGAGGCAGAATAACTGGTAGAAAAATATAAATAAAATGGGCAGACTTCTTCTTCTTCAGATTTTCGAACCCCACAGCCCTAGGAACGAATTTCTTCACCAAATATCATCCTAAGTCATAGGTAATCTATTTGAAACTTTACACTTTAAATTACTCATTGTTTGTCATCACTTTTAAATAAAAACTAAGAATTTTCATGGTAAAAATTGAGGGTTTGGGTAGAATTAGAAAATTTTGTAAATCGAATCTTTACCTCGAATTGAGGTCAGGTTTCGAAACTAATTATATATTTGGATTCGTGGGTGAATGGGTAAATATAATTTGGTCCGAACCTCGAGTTTAGACCAAGCGGGTCCGGGGTCGGATTTTCACTTTTTTGAGAAAACTTAGGAAAAATTATAATTTTCAATAAAGTTAGTTCCTTTAGCCTTAATTAAAGATATTGAGTTACCTATGATTAGATTCGATCAAGTTAGAGCAAGATTCTAAAGGAAAAGCTGTGATTGAGTAGTGAGTGGCTTGCGAAATTGAGGTAAGTGTTTGGTCTAACTTTGACTTGATGGAATAGGAATTCCCACTTGTTTGTTATGTGAAATGCATGGGCGTGGTGTATAGGGTAGGTGACGAGTATCTATGCACCACCCAATTTTCCTGATAAATATGATCCTTTTTCCGTTCCCAACTTAATTGATGCTTGCCTTAATTGTTCTTTGTTCATTATTGTTTCTATGACTAGTTGGCTTTGTTATTTTGTTGTTAAATATTACTGTGGTTATTTTGAAAAGAGTATTGGTTGTTTATTTGCTTTCCTTGTGGTACAAAACGGTTGAGTAGTTTCGCATTATTTTTATGATATATATATA
>ML273921.1:0-37964 GCA_005239495.1 Nicotiana undulata | reverse complement strand
TATGTATATATATATATATATATATATATATATATGTATGTATATGTCACGACCCTAAATCCCACCTTCAGGCCGTGATGGCGTGTAACGTTGAACCCGCTAGACAAGCCAACGTTTGTGTTAATTTACTAGTTTTCTTTACTTAAGCCATTTAAAGGTGAAACAATGAACATAACCAATTAATAATCATGCGGAAGCTGCGAGTTTATATATTAATAAGATAGTTGCCACAAAATTTACGTACGTAATCCCCCAGAATTGGTGTCACAGCATCTCACGGACTGTCTAAGATTACTACAACAAAAGTATGAAATGAAGAGTACAACTGTCTATGATACTAAGATAAGACAGAAACAATAAGATAGAAGATGACGCCGAGATCCACGAACACCTGCGGAACTACCTCGGTGTCGCCTGTATGGACTGAAGGATACTCCCTCTAACGATGCCCACTGGGTCCGAATGCGTGATCTACACAACATAAAGAAGTGCAGGTGTAGCATCAGTACAACCGACCCCATGTACTGAGTAAGTGCCGAGCCTAACCTCGTGTCACGACCAACACTGATGAAACGCGATGAGCACCTGATACCTTACTCTACCGAGTACCAATGTAACATATATTTCTTATTACATTATCGTATACACGTGACATACAGGCCTAATAGGCCAACATAATTATTTATAAATTCAAAACATAGGCCGACAAGGCCGTACAATCTTTCACGTATACGACATATGTCTACAAGCCTCTAAGAGTACATAAATGTCATAAAGGTCAGGATAGAGTCCCGCCATACCAAACAATACACGTCTAAATCATACTAACCAAACAAGCGACTCCGAAGAAAATGGAGCACACCAACATCTTTCGTTGAGCTGATAGCCTACTTGGAGGGCTCTCGACCAGTCTATTGGGACCTGGGGGCATGAAACGCAGCGTCCCAAGGCAAAAAGGGACGTCAGTACGAATAATGTACCGAGTATGTAAGGCACATAAATAAGTACATAAGAGACATGGAAGAAATATAGAGTACATAACTCAACCTGTAAGCCTGAATAACTTTGTAAATTATCAATTACTTTTAGCGTCATGCATATGCGTATGAATGTCATGTCGTTCATAGGTACATGTTTCATAACATCATCAGCCTGTGAGGGCATCCCATCATATCATATTGGCCACTGTGGGCAAAATCATCATCGTATACCAGCTGATTAAGTGGTGGTGCGTATATAATGCCATAACCTTTTCCATATCCCATATACATATATATATATATATATATATATATATATATATATATATACATACATATATACGCGTATATAACGCCGTTTGAATAATATTTCAGCCACTGTGGGCAACATCATCATCATCATATACCAGCTGATCAGGTGGTGGTGCGTATATAACGCCGTAACCTTTTCCCATATTCCATATACATATATTTACATATATACGCGTATATAACGCCATCTGGTCATGGGTCAATGCACATGTATGAAATGCATGAAAATTACGTAATAATCTCAATATTCCTTCCGGATAAACTTTTCCAACTGCGTATTATTCTGAGACCCATGAACAAAAAATAAAATATTATGACACATGGAAATTCAAGAACATAGATATCTCTAATACTTCTATGAATAAAGTCATTTATGGAATTTGTGCATTTGCACGTTTCGTTCGTATCACATGGATCATGCCAAAAGAAAGAAGGAATAACCTTAACATACCTGATGTATAAGTTCACATTACTGCATAGTTAATGCAACTTACAAACCTTTTCCACCAAAATTTATCTTCAAGCCAGGTATGGGATTGAATATATGAATAAGTTCACATACTTTTAAAATCAAGGAATAGCTTGCACAGTCTCCACTCAGAATTATCTTCAAAGCAGACTCAATCCCGGTTTTGTTTAAGAATTGTATAATGATTGGGATTATCCACCACTTCTTTTCTTCTTCAATTTTTCTCAAAACTCTTGTGTTGTATCTCTATCTCTAACTTTATCTTGTTGAACAAACCCAGCCCTATTCACATAACCTTTTTCTAAAAGGGATACGTGACTCATGTTATTAAATCTTGCTTAATCTCACATCCTTAATATTTCCACCTATATAATGACTTAAGAGTCATCTCTTTGGTTAGTGTCTTGATGCCACGTGAGGATGGAGGGTGGTTTAATATTTATCTAATAATTTTTAATTAATTAGGTAATATTTCATTACCTATAATTAATCAATTACTCACATAATTAAGAATTATCTTAATTTACGTAAAATACTTCTCACTCTTAATACACTTTATATACCTTACTATCATGTCCATGTGGTACCTTGTATGGTACTAGTCCAAATATATCGGGTATTATAGCTCGGATCGCATTTTATCCTAAAATGTCAAACTTTGACGAAATTCATTTTCTTCTATTTGTTTACCCTCTCACCTCCACGAATTTACTTATCACTTATTTGAAATAACATAATTATTATAACCTCAAAATAATCTCATTCCCGAGCTTATATCAATTTACTCATTGTGTACTTCCATGTACGAAAACATGGGGTGTAACATCATTCCCCCATTTGAAACATTCGTCCTCGAATGTTGATTGGTGCACTTATCTTTTTCATAGCCTATGTCTTTCGAATACTTTAGTACTCTCCTTTCTATCTAGGCGACTATTCTGTGAATAAATCCAAAGGCCAGGGCATTCCCCTCTTTAGGCCTCTTTCTAACACCATGGCTTGTGGTCAGAGTCCTTCCTACCTCGCAACTGTTGCTGCCTTCCATCATGCAGCCTGTGCGACTCTGACCTTGTATGTACGTCTATGCGACCCTTCTCTTCTTATTCCCCAGCCTTTAGCCAATCTTTAGGTGTCACTTTATAAGAACATATAGAAGTTGATAATATGTCTCTATGGGCATTAATAGGTATACTTAAATTCTTCGCTCGATATATTGTTGAACTCACGAGTATTGCTACATCTTATCTCATAGACCCGTTTATCTATCTGTATGACTTTATTGTATTTAGGTAGGTCATACTGTACAATAACTCTTACTTTAATTTATCATTGCTGAGGTCTGCTACAAAATCCAGCTTACTCTCGTTGCTCATTCCATATGTATAAATTTAAGTCCTTTAATGCTTCCTCATTACTGTTCATCTTTAGAATGACGACCTAATCTTATCTCTTACTTTGTAACTTTTGTCCATTCGTTGTTGATTCACCTCAATATTGATCTACAATATACCACTGATAACTTAACCTTTTATGTAATATTGCTGCTAGGATTCACGTTTTATCGGGGAATGTCTGAAATGATTAGATTGACCCTGGGGCGATGCCCTGCTTTCATAACCGTACCTCACAGCATCCTAATACGATTCACCTTGAGTGGGTACTTTAATCCTGTCCAATTCTTAAGATGTGCTTCTTTTCTTCATTGAATCATTACTCAATCGAAGGCCCAAACGCCATGTTTTATCTATCACAATTACATCCTCATTCTATTACCAGGGTGGCACTCTAAATGCTATTAGTCTTAGACTCCTTTGAGTTCATTCAGGCTATAGTGAACTTTGTATAATTTAGAGAAACCATCCGCTCTTCTTGTTTTCATGGGCTTAATCCTGAGGACTTACCCATTTTTGTTACCTCCTCACTCACCCTTTCTTATCCTTAATCTTGTCTTCTAGAACCTTGTCGCTTCACCAAACAATGGCTTGCGACCTACACAACTCTATTTATATTACTTGCAACATTTCAACTTGCTTGCATCATATATTTCCTTATGTCATTCTGGGACATCAAGCGAGACATCACATCATATCTAACTCTTCTTTACTGTCATAATTATCCTCCTCGATACCTAGAAACCCTAGGCTATGAGATATTCCATTGACTATGCCGCTATCATTCCTGGATATTGAATCCCAGCAGTTCTAGCCCTTCTATTCGAAGTATGGACTATTCACATATTCTGCCTTTGAGTATCTCGTACGTTGTTTACCTTTACCTTACTTACCTTAGAATCTCGAATCGTATCTTCTATATCTTTCATGACCTCCCTCCCATATAGGTATAATTCACGTCCATAACTTGAAGTTCTATTATAATTCTTATACCTCTGGTGCATACACAATCTGGTGGGAGCTTCGTACTGACTTCTTATGAGGTTGGTACTCTTCAGTTGGCTTCATAATAGAGCTATTATAAACTATAGCTACTGTACTATCTTTCTTATACCTCTGCTACTTGAGAGTGATCCTGAGGTCTATAATTCTCTTGGTCCCTCCTGTTTTGCTTAGTTGATGTAACTCTATAGTCTCCTCTTCTTTCTGATCAGCCTCTATGTAGGCTTAAGATATCTTCCGACCTGCGGCTCCGTGTATTAGTTATTACTTTATCCGTTCATAGGCGCTGAGGGATTTTTATGATAAAATCCTTTAACAATTCAAGCATTCATCTATGGCCTGGGCTCAATTATTTATTTTAACGTATACCAGAATCTTCTACGGCTATATATGATGCAGGTATAAAACTCCCAACTCTTAAGTGCGTTCAAAACGTTACCAACTCGGGATCATTGATCGAATAGTTTCTTTCGTTCCTTCTTAGCTTTCTTCAATGTAAGCTATTACCTTTCCTGGTCTTTCTGCCCCCCTATGTGTGCATACTTAGCTTATCTTAGTTCCCACGCATGCTAGAGTTTTTGTGCAACTCATATGATCTCGAATATTACTTTTAATTCTTACTCCCTGTTTATTAGCCACAGTAGGTGCCACTTTCCTTTGGAATGCTTACAATGTTGTTGCGAGATTGTTGTTATACGACCATTTCCCCTTTAGGTCGTTGTGCTTAGGTTGAAGCCTTCTTTCTTATCTCCTCATCTAGTCTTTCGTTGTAGTACTTAGGGAGAACCCTTAACTCTCGTAAAGTTGTGAGCTTATTACAGACCTTTTTGATGTCCTTACTTGCCTATAATCATCCATAGTTGCTTACTTTCATGCCCTTGTGCTTGTATGGTTGCTTCTGAACTGATATTTTGACTGCCTTCCCAGTGGCACTTTCTTTTATCCGCGTAACATTCATACGTATCTTTAACTACCCCGACTCTTATTTGAATATATCTCAAGTATTATATTGATATTCTTCGAGGCTGAACTCTCCATGTTGGGTTCTACTATGTTTATCTCACACGATCTGATGATTCGTCTGTAACCTCCTGTTTAGCCATAACTTGGATCTTCATGACCAATTACTAATTACTCGTTGGCCCATTCTCATATAAATATTCCATAAAATCTTTCTTGAGTTATTTCCTTTGTCTTAACTTACGTCTCACACTGGTTCTTTATTTATCCATAACATTTCGGGTAGGAACGCCTCACTTCTTCTCTTTGACGTTGTGTTTGCATAATGTTCTGGGACCGTAGCCTATCTGTAGGCTTTGAATAGTGCAATCTCATCCCTTTCTTATTTTTATTGCATTCTTCTTTTACCATTTCGTAGCTACTAGAACCACTTAATTCTGACTTAATGCCACGTTACTCCATATTCCCTCCTTTAGGGATGCACTAAAACTGAAGCCACGAGGATCTACCTATATATATTTTACCTCTTCATCTTATGAGTCATTTCTCAACATCAATGATTCTTACTTACCTTGCGGCAATTCTTCTGTACCAAGGATGAAAAATTCCCTTACTCGCGAGGGTGACACTTAGCGTAACTGGCACATACAGTCTCTTAAGCTTAACTTTTCTCACATTGCTTGCTCTAGGGAAGCGTCTCCCCGAATGACTATTCTCTATATTCATCGTGAATCTTCTTCTGTGGTCCATTCTATTACCGCCGGAACGAAATCTGAAATTCCCATGATGCCGAGTACTTCCCAATCATTCAGTCCCTAATTCATGTTTAGTTTATCTTTTTCCACCAGTCCATGCTGACTTCTATTACTCTGGGTCTAACTTTTTCTTCTGAATCATGACTTTATGGCCTATATTCTTTTGTTACCTCCAAGCCTGTCACTTCTCGTCTTTTCCTTCACTTGACTATAAACTCTGTGATGCTGTCATTTTTTTCCCTCTGATCTACCGTTGTCATCCCTGTATCACATCTTACTCATAATGCACTCTCTTCTTATTTCTGTTGATACCCAATTTTTCCTCAAAATTATTTTTAAACTTGCATATAAGCTTTCAAAATTACTCTTGGCAATAATGAGAGTTTTTCCCTATTTTTCCATATTTTTATTTAAATTATTTCCTTGTTTATTCAGTATTTCATATTTAAATAATTCATAATTATGCTCTAAATAATTTCAAAAATATTTTCTAGCTCAGTATATTATTTATAATCATTGTCTATCTATTAAAATCCAATTATCTCATAAATTGGTCAATTGGGTCTCATTTAATTGCAATTACGACAATTTTGCAATTATGGCCTAATTAGACATCTTATACTTTTTTCAATTCAAAATTTATGTATTTTTCACTCAATATCAGTTAATTACTGTAATTTTACCTATTTAAACTTAATTTCATCGTTTCACTATTATTAGATATTTTAATTAATTAATTACCTATTTTTATTGGGTGTTTAACATTTAGCCCTATTTTATTTAAATATTAGCCACATTTCCAACCCAATTACCCAACCCATCAGACCCCCTAAAATACCCAGCCCAAACCATTTTATTTACACAACCCAACCTAGATTTGATCTGAACCGTTGATCAATTTTGATCAACAGCTCAGATCACACCTTCCTTAATTAAACCAAACGACCTCCCCCCAGACCCTTCAGTTCTTCGAGAACCTCTCTATGTCCCTTCTCGTCTCTTCCTCTCCTCCTTCTCTCTAGAACCTTCTGGTTTGTCTTCTCCGATGGCCCTCAGCCTCTCTCCGGCCACCTCCAACCTCTCCCCTTTAGACCACCATCCGCCTTGAAGCCTTATCTCTCCGATTCTCTTCGTCTTAGAGACCTTCAAAGGGTTTCGACCATGCCATACAGCCACTGAAGCTCTGCCTGGGTTGTTTTCGGCGTCTCTCCGGTGAGGTTTGACTCGATGGTGCCCTAACCACCATTATTCCTGAGTTTCACGGCCAGGTTCTCTTACTTTTCTCTGGTTTCTTATGAAACCCTAATCTCGACCTAAACCTCTTAAAACTCTGTATTTTTAACGATTTAAACCCATTTAGTTTTATGTTTTGAACTATTCTCAACTCGATCTTTACGATTCTTCAAGTTTTTAAACTTTTGGTCTCTTTTGAAACCAGGGTTTCTCAACCCCTTTTTGAAAACGCTTTATCTTCTGATTTTAGTACTAATCTATGGTTCCCCGTACGTTTTAAATGTTTTTGCTTAAGTCTCTTCTTCTACCCTAAGTATTCTGATAAAACCCCTATTTTAGGGTTTATATTTATGCTGTTTGCTATACTTGCTTATCTGTAAGTGCTTCTGGATTTGTCTCTGAGTACCATGCTTCTCGCTTTAATTTTTGTTGTTAGGGTTTCAGTCCCCTACTGTTCTGTGATTCCTTGCTTAGGGTTTCTCTATTATTGTCCCAATATGGGTTATTTATCGTTTGATAAGCTTGACTACTCGTCCTATTGATTGTTTATATGGTGATTTATATTGGTTTTTACGAGTTCTTCTTAAGACTGTGATACTTTCCTTAAAACTATAATTTTGTGTATTTTCCTTATAACTCTCTACTAAGTTTGAATCATTTACTTATTTGTGCAATACTTTCCCTTGATTTGGTATCGATTCCCTTGATTTGAATCTCACTCGAGGCTGTTCTTACTGATTTCCCGAATTAAATTATTCCTTGCCTTATTTCTATGAATACTTTTACTGTCAATTTGATTCACATATATTTTCCTTAATTAGGGTATTATGAACTTGGCCCCAATTACATGCTCTATACCTAAGCTATATGTTAAAATAGTTCTTATGTGATTTATTTCCTTGTTTGGCACTACTTATTACCGATTTTACATGATTCCTTAATTAAAGGAAGTGCTTATGCTGATTTGATTATAATTGATACCCAATTCCATAATTATTGCTGAACTATTGTCTGTTGCCTTATTTGTTGCTCATTTTCAGTACTATAAGTATCCCCGTTCTCTTTTGCATTACACACTCATACATTGCATATCACGAACACATCAGTCAATACTATCAATACTATTCTCTCTTGTGCTCTTTCTCTCTTTCTTTCTGTGCTCTACTATTGTTCCCTGCTCTTGTCTATTATTAGCCGGCTGAAAATCCAAGTCTAATATTGTGCTCATACTTGGCTCTTGCATTCTGCTGTGCTCTCTTGTTACCGGTATGTCCTGATTAATTTCAAAAGTTCCAAACCAATGTGGTTGTTACTACTTCAGTATATCATATTCTTAATTATTTTCTACCTATGCTTCTACTGTTCAACATGCAATTAACTTCTTGTTTGTCCTTTAGTACTTGCCAGGCTCATCTCTTTACATGTTCATGACTGCATCAATACTTGTCATAGGCCTTGTCTATTCCTGTATACATCTGTTAGGCTATTTCCTTTTCTGATCATTATCATGTGTCCCCTGATCCCCTGAACCTTTTTTTATCTGTTAGTACTCATGCTTGTGATTTATATGCTTATATAATTGTTATTTTCTTTTAACCTCACATGTTATAACTATACTCTGTTACTGTCTACTATTATGTCTAAACTTGACCATTTCTTGGTCCCCTGAATATCTTAGATTTTGTGTATTCATGCTTTGTGAATTTTCTAAGTCACTATATCTCCTTGGTACTATGTGATCTATTTGTCCCCTTCACCCCATTGTCCTTGTGTGCAACACTATACTGGTGAGCCTTTGTGATTAGTGCTTCTGTTTGTTTTTAAGTTAATCTTTCAAAAAACAACTCTCCAGTTTTTGAAAAACTCCTTTCTTTACTATGAACTTTCCTCTCTTCTTTGCACTTCACACTACTCTTAGAAACTAGGTCCTACCCCCTTCGTGTGAGCACTGCCTTGAGTACCTGTGAGTACTCATTGAACTTTGACACACAAGGCTGGTAATTCCACACTGCACTTGTTCAAATTTTGGCAATTTGTTTGGGTGCTGGTATTGGCCAGGGACCCAATGAGGGCCCTAGGGAGCTTTTCCGCACCCAGACCATATTAAGGCTGTGAAACTTGAAAGGAGTGAGGTTTGAAGATTGGGCCTGATTGAAGGCTCCCTATAAAAGTAACTTTTTATTTTCCTTTTGCTAATGTAATTCATTATTATTGGTTTGTAATTACTTGTAAACGAATGTTTGGGGTTGGATAGTGAATATGGGGGGATAAGCATGCTTAGTCTAGGAATGGGTAGAAAACATGCTTATAGGATTTTTATTTACTTATCTGTGTAATAGATAACCTGTCTAGGACATGCATTTCACGCATTAGAAATCCTGCTTTAGGTCCTTTACTTTCAGCATGTTATTATATTCATTTCGTAAACCATGATCACAACTAATAATTGCAACAAAGTAATAAGACTGTTATAAAGCATCACCACTGCATTTTAATAGTCACAGCCTATAAAAAGCATGTTTTAGGGTATTAATGAGTGCATTAGATATCATGTCCTTAGGATATACCTTTCAGCATGTTTGTTTTGAATCACAATTGTTGAACACCTAATCAACATGCTTAATCTAATAATCCCATAAAAATGTGGTTAATTGTTTGAAACGTTTTCTGCAAGTATATACCTCTTAAAATCAGAACTGAATATACATGTTCACCTCGTTAAAATAATTAGGCAATGTGTACGACGCCTAGAAAAACTTTAGGCCTAATACATACTAAAATCAAACTAATTGTGTTTTACTTATCTGGTTTAGGACCAATCAGTCTCTTTTAAAACTCTAGAACTCTGTCTCTTGTTTTTATCTCTCTAAAGTTCACTCTACTTTTATTAAAACTCCTACTCTATTTTAAAACAATCTTGAAGTTGTGCAATTACTTCCTCTTATTGATTTTTTGATTCTTGTTTCATTATGTTTTCAAACTACTGGGTTTTAAAGTTATCTCACTCTGCAAAAAATCATTCTATTTCAGAATACTTGTTCTATATTATATGCACTACTTTTTCCTGAAATGATCTATCCAAGTCTTATAAACTACTGGATTCTCACACTCATTTTTTGGATCACTGAATTTCAAAAATAAAAATCATTCATGTTCCGCTCTGTCCCGTTCACTCCTGAGTACTGGTTCTCTGAAGGCTATCTCTCCCCTTACTAGAAAATTTTAAATTGCAGTATACTTTTAACTGCTATCTCTAAACTACTGCATTCCTGAAAAAAATCAATCACCCTTTCAAGTTACTCTGTCATGACTGAACCTTTGACTTTCACTACTAAGTTTTTCCAAAATCATATCCTTTTGAAGCTTACTGTTTTAATTTTCCCGTTTTAAACTCCCATCTTTGTGACTTTAATTGTGTTTGAGACGTGCTACTTACATGTGTACTTGTGGAGGGATCTGTGAGCCTTTATTTGTCTTTATATGTTCCCTTATGTGTAGTCCTATTTGTTATGTATGCCGCTTAGCATTTTGTCCTTTAAACCTAAGGCTTCAGCCCAATACTTACCTTGTAGGAATAATAGTCCTAAATACCCTCCAAGACTTATAGGATGGGACAGGTAATAGCACGCAATAAGCCTTCGTGACCAACACACACGCGTTTTAAATAACCTTTACGGGGTGGGAAGGGTAGAATACATATATGATGACCGGTGCGCTAATACCACGTGTACCCGCCTCTTTGAGGAAGTGACATACCGGGTATTTCATTGATGTGATCCGTATTACTTTAAACCTAGGATAATCTCCTTAAATATTTTGTAATGTTATTAAAAACTTTTTTAATAAAATTTATGCTTTTGTGTGAAATCCCCTCTTATCTGAGCCTTACTTGTTTGTTTGTCCAAATTCAAAAAACTTCTTGGCTGGGACCCACAGTTGTGGATCTTGAGGGGTGCCTAACACCTTCCCCTTGGGATAATTTCAAGCCCTTACCCGTTCTCTGGTAATGCAAACTAGTTTATGAGTTATCAACTCTAGGTGCCCTAACGCACCCCAAAATCGTTAGGTGGCGACTCTTCCTTAAACCTCTTCCTTTAAGGAGTTGTCTAGAATTTCATAAACCCGATCTCTCCGTACCTGACCCGTGCGATAGAAAAAGGGGGCGCGACAGCATGGCGACTCTGCTGGGGATATTCCCTAGGCTTATACCGTTACAAGTTGTCTTGTGAATTTGGACCCTTATTCTGTTTAAATGCTTACACCCTTTCCTATTCCCCATTACATGTTATTAATTGTTTAATTCTGCAAGTATTTATTTGTCTAAGAAAAACTGACATATCTTCGTGTTTTCTTTGTAACTGCTTTCCGTTATAACTGCCGTATTTATTTTTCTTTACTGCTTTCCACAACGTGAAAATACATGCCTACTTGTTTTAATGCTTATTATTGCATAATCATGCTCCGCATTCATATTCCCACTCGTTCCGAAACTGAATCCTATAGCAACGCTTACAATGAGTGATTGCGCTATTCCGATATTACTACCCCTAAATTCAGAAAGGCATATTTGCGGTAAAACTTGTCGATCAGCGGTGCAGTCGACAGTTCCGTGCCTTTCCCCCTTGAGTTTTCTTCTCAAGGGTACCAGTCTAAAACCCCAATAGAAACCTTACTCTATTGTATGTTGCCTGCATCATGGTCAAACCTAGCCAGGCTAATGTGTTGTCCGCACAATATCCTTTAAGATAGCCTTTTCCAAAGTCCATTGGGTTTCCCTGGAACCCAAACGGACGCCTTCAGGTTCTGTTCATTCATTTGGAGAACTTAAATGCTCATGCTAATTATTGATGTTAAATAGTCGAGTCTGGTGGGGGTAAGGNGTTCTGTGCATTTATTTGGAGAACTTAAATGCTCATGCTAATTATTGATGTTAAATAGTCGAGTCTGGTGGGGGTAAGGGCCTAACCTGTTTACTTTGCAGAAATGAGGCACGAAGTCCCCAGATTCGGCATGGTCACCAACATCCACCCAAAACTTCTGAATTGGTGGGAAGACTTGCACTCAAGCAACAAAAAAGTAGTCAGAAAATAACTGGGCAACCTGCCCTCTCTTGGACATTCAGCCTAATAACATGGTGATAAAGGCTGCCACCTTATTCTGGGACTGTGATCGGTCAGTTTTTGATTTGGGAACAATGAGATGACACCGCTGCTAGAGGAGATATGGGGTTTAGCTTGTTTGCCTTTGGAGTCTCAAGGGTTATTGATGCCTGAAAATCGAACAGGTCGGGGTTTTCTCAAGATGATGGGACTCAAGAAGAATCCGGACTTAGTCTGCTTGAAAGACTCATACATCCCCTTTGACTACTTGTACGAGAGGTATGGCCGTAGTCAGTCTTACCGCACATATCAGGAAGAGTTCGCCCTCACCTCTCTAGGGCACATTCACCTCCGGGTATTCGTCTTCATATTCTGCTTTTTGGGATTGATGGTCTTCCCGACAAAGAAAGGGAGAATCCACACCAGATTGGCTATGGTTACCAAGACTTTGATGGAAGGGATCGACGGGCAGGATTTCAGCATCGTACCTATGATCATTGCCGACATATACCGAGCCTTGGAGAACTGTCAACGAGGAGCAAAACATTTTGAGGGTTGCAACCTGCTACTGCAGCTCTGGCTCACGAGCATCTGCAAAGAGGTGACTACCGTCAAGACATACATCGGAGAGTTTGGGATGATCATATTGCTTTCCATCATCCAAAGCGTATGAACTACATCCCCGACATGTTTTCACAGCCGGAGAATGCCAATGGATGGGTCGAGTTATTGGAAAATCTGACCGAGGATCAGATCCAATGGATGTTCGAGTGGTTCCCGACCGACGAATTCATCATCCGGACTAGGGACACTCCATTCCTAATATTGATTGGTCTTAGAGGGACATACCCTTACGTCCCGATTCGAGTCATGAGGCAGGAAGGGAGGAAGCTAGTCATCCCAAGGGTCGAGAAAATGAGTCATCTCAGGGCGGACTTCCAAAATGATGACAGCCCTCACAAGTGTCAAGCTCAACAATTGTGGCACTGCAAGATCCGGTTGGAGAAGGATACTATCGAGCCCGACAGGTATCACGATGGTTGCTCTCCTTATTATCTGGGATGTTTGGAAGATAAATGGGGAGGAAGTATTGAGCCAGGGTTCGCTCGAGGACATAGGGTCATAGATGAGAAAGCCGAGGCAACAACTAGACTCAACCAGCTGCGCAAGAGGCTCCGTGACTGTGAGGAAGATCATCACAAAATCCACATAGCCAACAAGAAGCTGATTGAGGAATGGAAGGACATGGCCATCACTTCCACCTAGAGGCTAGCACACTTGAAGTGAGGCATAGTTGACCTGGAGGAGAAGTTCCTTAGGAGGATCGAGACTTGTCAGAAGACCGAGGGAGCTGAAGCGGGAATTCTAGCCAGGACCTACTTGCTGCTGGGACTCCGCGAGATGGGAATGTTGATCAAGGCAAGCAGAGATGCCGAGTCTGGGGAAGGTCCTTCTGGGACCAAATAGATAGGATTTGTCTTTACTTTGCTTTTGATGTAATAAGGCCACTGGCCATTAGTGACATTTTATATTTTCGCATTCTTAGAGTCAAGTTGGATTTGTCTATTTTATTATCAATAAAATGAGGCATTTAGAATTTTAAGTTCTCCAAATTAATTTGTCGCTAGGCCTACCTCAGGCTCAAGAGGTTCCCCAACTTAGGACACGCTTTACATTTCCGTACTATGTGTTTTATATCGCAATGTTTATGATTCCTCACTAACTTCAACACCTTTTGTTTTGTTTTTCTTTAGTTATTCCCCTTTCCCAAAGGTTAGTTCGTGCATTCTGGCATCAACAACTTACCGCAGAAGATCAAAGGGCCCTCCTCCTACTCCTCCTCCTAGTCCTCCTAAAAAGAAAAACAAGGGAAAACTAAGATGGCAGATACAAGCGGTACCAAGAAAGACAACAGGGATGAAAAGGTTGAGACCAATGATGGTCTTGGTATTCAGGTTCTACACGAGGGTATGTCTCCACTAGAGAAGAAGCTGCTGAAGTTCCAGGAGGAACTTGACCGAGTCAAAAACTTGGTTCACTTATCATTCTCCCTCAACTTCCCAGGCGTTCACTTCCCAAATGCTCCAAACCCCACTTTACCACAAAACATCCCTAAACCACCAAATCATCCAAAAGATTCAGTTCCACCAGCACAATGCAATACATGTCACCACAACACTCCACCTCTCCAGGATCAGACAAGAGACTATTTCCAGGCTTACCATAATCCCATCTATGTGGAAACCGTAGCTCATTCCACACCCCATACACCCAAGTCTGACGAGAAGGATAGGCTCATCAGGAATTTGGCCGAGGAACTCAAGAAATTGACCAACCGAGTTCAGGGCGTCGAAGGAGTCAAAAAGATTGATGGGCTGAACTATGAGGATCTTTGCATACAACCCAATGTCAAACTGCCCGAGGGGTACAAACCTCCTAAGTTCAAGATGTTTGATGGCACCGGTGATCCAAAAGTCCACTTAAGAACTTACTGCGACAAGTTGGTCGGCGTCGGAAAAGATGAGAGGATCCGCATGAAATTCTTCATGAGGAGTTTGAAAGGAGATACAATATCCATGTACATCAGCCAGGATCCAAAGAAATGGACTAACTGGGTAAGCATGGCTACGGACTTCATGGATAGATTCAGGTTCAACACGGAGAATGCACCGGATGTATTCTACATCCAGAACTTAAAGAAGAAACCAACAGAGACCTTTCGCGAGTATGCTACTCGTTGGAGGTCAGAAGCTGCCAAGGTCAGACCGGCCTTGGAAGAGGAACAAATGAAGAAATTCTTTGTAGGAGCTCAGGATCCTCAATATTATGAGCGACTGATGATGGTCGAGGGGCACAAGTTTTTCGATATCATCAAACTAGGAGAGCGAATCGAAGAGGGTATTAAGAGCGGTATGGTTACTAATTTTGAAGCTTTACAGGCTACCAGTAAAGCTCTGCATTCCAGTGGTGTGTCCAAGAAAAGGGATATAGGAGCCGTGATGGTGGCACAGCAAGCCAAATCCCCTCCCAAATACCAGGTATATCCAGCACCTTCTTTCACATACCACACAGCCCCAAGTTACCAAGCACCTTCACCTCAATACCAAACACCCTCACCCGCATATCAGGCTCCACCACCCACATACCAGCCTACCTCGCCCAGATACTCCCAACCAGATCCCGTCTATAATGCCTACAATTCCCAACCTTCTCAGTACCAATCACCACCTAATCGCCAAAACTTCCCAAGATCTCGCCCAAACTTCGACCGTCGTCCACCAAAATAGTATACCGCCATAGCTTAACCCATTGACAAATTATACGAAAAGCTTAATGCTGCCGGTTATGTCACACCCATTCCCGCTGTCACCCCTAAGAACCCTTCTCAGTGGGTCAACCCAAACAAAACCTGTGCTTACCACTCCGACATGAAGGGACACACCACCGAGGAATGCCGTTCCTTGAAGACAAGATACAAACCCTCATATATAACAAGATCATTGTAGCCAAGGACCCTGCTCCTAATGTTCGCAGTAATCCGATGCCTGACCATAAGGGTGGTGTCCACATTTTTGAGGTTGATGATGACTGGGATCCCGAGGGATCGATTGGGCTGATCGCAGAGGGTGATCCAAAGAAACCTCCAATTACTCTTAATCCGACCGTGGTTCAGATGCAGCTATCCGAGGAGGCTGAGGTAAACATGTCCATTCCACTTGAGTTTGAATCGAGACCACCCGCAAAGTAAAAGGCCCCAGTGCCGATCGAAGTCGAGTTTGTACGACCGCTCGAAGTTGCAGTCCGGCCATCTATAGCATATACTCCGGCAGGAATAAGAATGACCACACCTATTCCAGTGGCAGTGTCAACAACAACACCCTTTTACTCAGACGCCATTCCGTGGGACTATACCACTGAAACAAAGAGGAAAGGTAAAGGCAAGTCTGAAGAAGCCATCGCTGCACAAGGTATGACGAGAACTGGCAGAGTTTATACCCCTGAACATTTGGCCGAGTCTAGCAAGAAGGCCAACAACCGTCCCCCCATCATTGAAACAGGTTCAGGCGATCAGTGGAGAAAGATACAAGCCAAGGAATACTCAATCCTCGACCACTTGAACAAAACACCAGCTCAGATATCCATCTTCTCCCTATTACAGAACTCTGAAACACACATGAGTGCTTTGCTAAGGGTGTTGAGTGAAGCATACGTGCCATACAATATCACCGATGGGGAAATGACCAACATGGTAGGCAAGGTACTGGAAAGTCACAAGATCACTTTCCATGAAGATGAGCTGTCGCCCGAAGGATTGGGACATAACAGAGCACTGCACATCACTGTGCAATGTGAGGATCAATTCATCGCAAGGATCCTAGTTGATGGGGGTTCCAGCCTCAACATCTGTCCGCTGGTCACGCTCAAGAAATTAGGCAAGAGTCTACATGAGATAAGAGAAGGAGAGATCAAAGTGAAGGCTTTCGACGGTTCACAGAGGTCTACCATAGGAGAAATCACCTTATGCTTACAGATGGGGCCTACTTGGTTTGATATAGACTTCTAAGTGATAGACGTGCTTGCATCATACAACCTGCTGTTGGGGCGACCTTGGATCCACGCTGCTGGGGATGTGGCATCAACCTTACACCAAGCTGTGAAGTTTCAATTGAATCACCAAGAGGTAATCATTCATGGAGATGGTAGCAACCATGTCTACGGTCGCCAGACCTTTTCGGTCATCGATGGAAGGAGGAAGTTGGGTTGAGAAATATACCACAACGTTGAACGTGTTAACGCCATTGACAAGGAAAAGTGGTGGGACAGTAAGAACGAAAGCATATTGAACTGGCAAGGGTACGATCTAGGCAAAGGGCTCGGTAAAAATCTCCAGGGAATCACATAGCCTATAAAACTCAAGGAGCACGGTACTACCTTCGGTCTAGGGTATGATTATACTTGGGAAGAATTCAATAACTGGTCGCCACCATGGCGCGGTCCTTACTACCCATTGGAGCAGCCAATACCCCACATAGAGCAGACTTTCCAGCCAGCTGACATCATATATGGTACAGACGAGGAGGAAGCACTAGCAGCAATAAGTGATCTATTTCAGGATGATGAAGATATGGACTGCTGTGTCATTCTCGAAGAGGAGGGGGAGGAAGGCCTTTCTATACAGGTCGTGAGCAAGGGATCATATGGTTCGTCAGGACAACCAAAGCCCGTCGAGCCTCGGGGATAGCAAGGCTAACGAAACAAGCATTTCTTTGCAGTTTATTTATTTAAAGAATTTTCTGCTTTTCGCATTTTAATTTCTGCAAGAAA
Source organism: Nicotiana undulata (assembly GCA_005239495.1). Classification (NCBI taxonomy): domain Eukaryota; kingdom Viridiplantae; phylum Streptophyta; class Magnoliopsida; order Solanales; family Solanaceae; genus Nicotiana; species Nicotiana undulata. Next base: position 20,438 of record ML273921.1, on the reverse strand, counting down.
GAGCTCCTATGTTCAAACAATTATTCGATTTATCAAAGCATTTCCAGTTTCTTTATAATTTATTATGTTTACTCGTTACTGTTTTCTCTCCCATTACTCTATTTTACACATCATTACTATTACTTATCTTGATGAACTGATGACCGTGACATGCAACGAGGCAACGCAACAAACAGATTTCGATTTAGACAACGATGATATATCTGAGGACATTATTAAGGAGGTCGAAAACTTTGAGAATAGACCTAAGTCTAACTTGGACGAGACTGAGGTCATCAACCTGGAAAATGCAGAGAATGTCAAAGAAACTCGCATCAGCATCCATCTGTCACCGTCAGAAAAAGAGGAATACACAGAGTTCTTAAGAGAGTACGAGGACATATTCGCCTGGTCGTATGATGACATGACTGACCTCAGTACATCTATTGTTGCCCACAAGTTGCCAACCGATCCGACATGCCCACCGGTAAAGCAAAAGCTTAGGAAATTCAAGCCAGACATGAGCTTGAAAATCAAAGAAGGGGTCACCAAGCAAATCAACACTAGAGTTCTCCGGGTGGTTGAGTATCCAACATGGTTAGCCAACATTGTGCCTGTACCAAAGAAAGATGGGAAGGTCAGAGTCTGCGTCGACTACCGGATCTCAACCGGGCCAGTCCGAAAGATGAATTCCCCCTGCCGAACATACACATCTTAATTGACAACTGTGCCAAGCACGAGCTGCAGTCCTTTTTAGATTGTTTTGCTGGTTACCATCAGATTTGGATGGACGAGGAAGATGATGAGAAAACGACATTCATTACACCGTGGGGAGTGTATTGCTACAAGATGATGCAATTCGGTCTGAAGAATGCAGGGGCCACTTACATGAGAGCCATGACTACTATATTCCATGATATGATTCACAAGGAGATCGAGGTATATGTTGACGACGTCATCATCAAATCAAAGAAAGTTGCTGATCACATGGAAGATTTGAGAAAATTCTTCAACAGGTTAAGGAAGTACAATCTGAAACTTAACCCTACAAAGTGCGCATTCGGGGTTCCTGCTGGCAAGTTGCTGGGGTTCATTGTCAGTCGCCGAGGGATATAACTGGATCCCTCAAAGGTCAAAGCTATCCAAGAATTGCCGCCACCAAGGAACAAGAAGGATGTTATGAGTTTTCTGGGAAGGCTCAATTATATCAGCCGGTTCATAGCCCAGTCCACTGTCATTTATGAACCAATTTTCAAGATGCTGAGAAAAGACGCTGCAACCAAATGGACTGAGGATTGTCAAAAGGCCTTCAACAGAATCAAAGAGTACCTCTCAACACCACCAGTTCTGGTACCTCCTGAGCCGGGTAGACCTCTATTACTCTACCTTGCTGTGTTAGACGGAGCTTTCGGTTACGTTCTCGGGTAACATGACGAAATAGGGAGGAAAACGCAAGCAATCTACTACCTCAACAAGAAGTTCACTCCGTATGAGGCCCGGTATTCTCTATTAGAACGCATCTGGTTGTGCTCTAACTTGGGTCGCACAGAAGCTGGGGCATTATTTCTGTGCCTACACAACGTACCTCATATCGTGGATGGATCCGCTAAAGTACATCTTTCAGAAGCCCATGCCCACTGACAAGCTAGCTAAATGGCAGATCCTGTTAGTCAGTTCGACATCATTTACGTAACTCAGAAGGCGGTCAAGGGACAAGAATTAGCCGATCATCTTGCTGAAAATCCTGTGGACGGAGAATACGAACCATTGAAAACGTATTTCCCCGATGAAGAAGTGTCATTCATAGGAGAGGACATTGCAGAATCCTACCATGGATGGATGATGTTCTTTGATGGGGTTTCAAACTTCAAAGGCGTGGGTATTCGAGCAGTATAAATTTCAGAAACCGGTCAGCACTACCCGGTATCCGCCAAACTCAGGTTCCCCTACACCAACAACATGGCTGAATATAAGGCCTGCATCCTAGGGCTCAACTTGGCAATCGACATGAATGTTCAGGAATTATTAGTGATTAATGATTCAGACTTATTGATACACCAAGTCCGAGGAGAATGGGCGATCAAGAATTCCAAGATACTGCCATACCTACATCGTGTGGAGGAATTGAGAAAGAGGTTCACAAAGATTGAATTCCATCACGTTCCCAGAATCCAAAATGAGTTCGCCGATGCATTGGCCACCTTGTAATCCATGATCCAACATCCAAACAAGAACTTCATTGATCCCATCCCAGTGAGGATCCACAATCAGCCGTCTTACTGCGCCCATGTTGAAGAGGAAGCAGACGAAAAACCTTAGTTTCATGATATCAAGGAGTACTTGGCAAAGGGAGAGTACCCAGAGCTTGCAAACGCTACTCAGAAGCGCACTCTTCGAAGGTTATCAAACAATTTCTTTCACAGCGGAGGAATCCTGTACAGGAGGACTCCCGATCTGGGTTTGCTAAGATGTGTCGAAGCAAAGGAAGCAATGAATTTGTTGGAGGAAATACATGCTGGTACATGCGGTCCTCATATGAACGGGTTTGTTCTAGCAAAGAAGATACTTCAGTATGTCCGCAAATGCCACCGATGTCAGATACATAGGGATATGATAAAGGTACCTCCCAGTGAGCTTAATGCAACAAGTTCACCCTGGCCGTTCGCCGCTTGGGGAATGGATGTTATTGGACCAATCGAGCCTACCGCCTCCAACGGACACAGGTTTATCTTGGTCGCCATTGACTATTTCACCAAATGGGTCGAATGAGCATCTTACAAAGCAGTTACTAAGAAGGTCGTGGCTGACTTTGTCCACGACCGCATTGTTTGTCGGTTCGGAGTTCCAGAGTCGACCATCACCGACAATAGTTCCAACCTAAACAGTGATTTGATGAAAGCAATGTGTGAAACCTTCAAGATCAAGCACAAGAACTCCACAACATACAGACCGCAGATGAATGGAGCCATTGAGGCTACTAACAAGAACATCAAGAAGATATTGAGAAAAATGATAGAGAAGCACAAGAAATGGCACGAGAAGATGTCATTCGCCTTACTGGGATACCGCACTACGATTCACACATCAATTGGGGCAACTCCTTACATGTTGGTATACGGTGCAGAAGTCGTCATTCCTGCTGAAGTTGAAATTCCATCTCTGAGAATCATACAAGAAGCAGAGCTCAGCAACACAGAATGGGTAAGAAGCCGTTATGAGAAATTGGCTCTCATAGATGGGAAAATAATGAACGAAGTTTGTCATGGTTAGCTATATCAGAACAGAATGACCAAAGCCTTTAACAAGAAAGTCAGGCCAAGAAGATTCACACCGGGGCAGCTGGTGTTAAAGAAAGTCTTCCCTCATCAAGACGAAGCCAAAGAGAAATTCTCTCCCAACTGGCAAGGCCCGTACATGGTTCACCGAGTGCTGATAGGAGGAGCACTCATACTTGCAGAAATGGATGGAGAAGTTTGGCCTAAACCAATCAACTCAGATGCAGTCAAGCGTTACTATGTGTAACTCTTTATGCTTTTCTCAATGTTGTAAATTGAACTACGCCTGACCTGATTTCCGTTTAAGAGGGGATACATAGGCAGCCCTATGGGTTCGGTCACATAATAATAAAAAATTTCATTTCCCTCACGAATGGAAACTGGGGCAGAATTTTGAGGGGGGACCTCAAAATTCTGAAGCAAGCTCAGCCAAGCGCCGCACAAGCAATATCCAGAAGCATCCACCCATCAGACTGGGGAAGAATTTTGAGGAGGACCCTCAAAATTCCATAGCAAGGGAGGTAGCAATGTCTTGAACCGCGTCATGGTCATCTGTTCATTCAAAGAAATTTGTTTTAAATTATATGTTATATTTTTATAAAACCATGCATATTTCTCAAAAAATAGCTTGTTTAGCAACGCTACCCCAGTGGTACAACGAAGTTATCATTATCAAGAATACATGCCAACCCGAGCCAGCGGGGATACGAACTAACCCTCCCCTTTACAGAACTCACGATTTTTGTTTGGATGCAGTCACAAAGACGACAAAATACCAAAACATCTTATTATCTCCGCAAGACACGTACTTCTCAAAAAAAGAAAAAAAATACGCTCTCAAACTCGTCGCACATGCCGATGCTTATCACAAACAACACTTTATTCACAACAATTGTATCGCCGAATTTTATCATCATCTAAGAACTCTTATTGTCATTTTATTTTCTCGCATTGTATAAGCTACTATTCTGCCTTCCGAGACTAAGCACTGTCTCCCTTGCATTTCTACTACCCGCTCTGCATAAGGCTACCATTCTGCCTTCCGAGGTTCTACGCTACCTCCCCTGCATTTCTCGTATTGCATAAGGATACCATTCTGCCTTCCGAGGTTCTACGCTACCTCCGCTGCACTTTATTTTCTTGCATTGCATAAGGCTACCATTCTTCCTTCTGAGGTTCTACGCTACCTCCCCTGCATTTCTCGCATTGCATAAGGCTACCATTCTGCCTTCCGAGGTTCTACGCTACCTCTCCTGCACTTTATTCTTGCATTTCACAAGGCTACCATTCTGCCTTCCGAGGTTAAGCGCTACCTCCCCTGCATTTATTTCCTGCATTTCATAAGGCTATCATTCTGCCTTACGAGGTTCCACGCTACCTCTCTCCGCATTCTATTTCATTACGCAAAGCTCCTATCTACCTTTTCAAAGCAATCACCTTTCGTGACGTTATTTATTTACGCTTTATTTTGGGCTAAGCTCTGCCCCTCTTTCCTTTTGCAAATCGCAAGACTAAGCTCTGTCTTGTCAGCATCATACCACTGCATTCTTCATGGGCTGAAATATCGCCAACTTGTCCAAAGGCGTCATCGTTCAGAGGCACCATCTCCATGGCCCGAGAACATCATTTCATGGCCCGAGGATCTCTTTATTTCAATATGCACATCATTATTCAAAGGCATCATGGTTCAGAGGCACCATCCTCATGGCCCGAGAACATCATTTCATAGCCTGCAAATCCCGCACCAAGCGATTCATGGCCTAGGACATCATGGTCTAAGGACATCATCGTAAATGTCCGAAGACAATATTCATAGTCCAACAGGAACTTGCATCATGTTTATATTATGCACACTATACGTCTGTTCTCTATTTGCAGGTAACCTGGCCGGAATAGCCAACCAGGCAGGAGCAGACCGCTCCAGTTCTCCGACGCAACCCCGTAAGACCCTCTTATTTTTACCCTACTTCACACCTTTGCGTCCGTTCTTGTGAGACATCACCGGTATATTTCGCCGATGATTCCGGAACTACATACGGCCTGATTCCTGTAAAACCAGGGATATGTAGGCAGCTCAGAAGCCAGGGTGCGGCCAAATTCTATCGCACAGTGTCCTCGGTCAAAATTGGCCATCATATCTTTACCCGACAACTCTTTCATCCTTCCCGTGTAAAGAAGGGCAGTGGTTGATACCCAATTTTTCCTCAAAATTATTTTTAAACTTGCATATAAGCTTTCAAAATTACTCTTTGCAGTAATGAGAGTTTTTCCCTATTTTTCCATTCTTTTATTTAAATTATTTTCTTGTTTATTCAGTATTTCATATTTAAATAATTCATAAATTATGCTCTAAATAATTTCAAAAATATTTCCTAGCTCAGTATATTATTCATAACCATTTTCTATCTATTAAAATCCAATTATTTCATAAATTGGCCAATTGGGTCTCATTTAATTGCAATTACGATAATTTTGCAATTATGGCCTAATTAGACATTTTATACTGTTTTCAATTCGAAATTTACGTACTTTTCACTCAATATCAGTTAATTACTGTAATTTTACCTATTTTAACTTAATTTCATCGTTTCACAATTATTAGATATTTTAATTAATTAATTACCTATTTTTATTGGGTGTTTAACATTTAGCGCTATTTTATTTAAATATTAGCCACATTTCCAACCCAATTACCCAACCCATCAGACCCCTAAAATACCCAGCCCAACCTGGATTTGATCTGAACCGTTGATCAATTTTGATCAACGACTCAGATCACACCTTCCTTAATTAAACCAAACGACCTCCCCCCAAACCCTTCAGTTCTTCGAGAACCTCTCTCTCTCCCTTCTCGTCTCTTCCTCTCCTCCTTCTCTCTAAAACCTTCTGGTTTGTCTTCTCCGATTTCCCTCAACCTCTCTCCGGCCACCTCCAACCTCTCCCCTTTCGACCACCAGCCGCCTTGAAGCCTTATCTCTCCGATTCTCTTCGTCTTAGAGACCTTCAAAGGGTTTCGACCATGCCAGACCACCACTGAAGCTCTTCCTGGGTTGTTTCCGGCTCTCTCCGGTGAGGTTTGACTCGATGGTGCCCTAACCACCATTATTCCAGAGTTTCACGGCCAAGTTCTCTTACTTTTCTCTAGTTTCTTATGAAAATTTAATCTCGACCTAAACCTCTTAAAACTCTGTATTTTTAACGATTTCAACCCATTTATTTTTATGTTTTGAACTACTCTCAACTCGATCTTTACGATTCTTCAAGTTTTTAAACGTTTGGTCTCTTTTGAAAATAGGGTTTCTCAACCCCTTTTTGAAAATGCTTTATCTTCTGATTTTTAGTACTAATCTATGGTTCCCCGTACGTTTTTAACGTTTGTGCTTAAGTCTCTTCTTCTACCCTAAGTATTCTGATAAAAACCCAATTTTAAGGTTTATATTCATGTTGTTCGCTATACTTGCTTATCTGTAAGTGCTTCTGGATTTGTCTCTGAGTTCCATGCTTCTCGCTTTAATTTTTGTTGTTAGGGTTTCAGTTCCCTACTGTTCTGTGATTCCTTGCTTAGGGTTTCTTTGTTATTGTCCCAATATGGGTTATTTATCGTTTGATAAGCTTGACTACTCGTCCTATTGATTGTTTATATGGTGATTTATACTGATTTTTACGAGTTCTCCTTAAGACTGTGATACTTGCCTTAAAACTGTAATTTTGAGTATTTTCCTTATAACTCTCTACTGAGTTTGAATCGTTTCCTTATTTGTGCAATACTTTCCCTTGATTTGGTATTGATTCCCTTGATTTGAATCTCACTCGAGGCTATTCTTAATGATTTCCCGAATTAAATTATTCCTTGCCTTATTTCTATGAATACTTTTACTGTCAATTTGATTCACATATATTTTCCTTAATTAGGGTATTATGAACTTGGCCCCAATTACATGCTCTATACCTAAGCTATATGTTAAAACAATTCTTATGTGATTTATTTCCTTGTTTGGCACTACTTATTATCGTTTGTACATGATTCCTTAATTAAAGGAAGTCCTTATGCTGATTTGATTATAATTGATACCCAGTTCCATAATTATTGCTGAACTACTGTCTGTTGCCTTATTTGTTGCTTGTTTTCAGTATTATAAGTACCCCCATTCTCTTCTGCATTACACACTAATACTTTGCATATTACGAACACATCAGTCAATACTATCAATACTATTCTCTCTTGTGCTCTTTCTCTCTTTCTTTCTCTGCTCTACTGTTGTTCCCTGCTTTTTTCTATTATTAGCCGGCTGAAAATCCAAGGCTAATATTTTGCTCATACTTGGCTCTTGCATTCTGCTGCGCTCTCTTGTTACCGGTATGTCATGATTAATTTCAAAAGTTCCAAACCAATGTGGTTATTACTACTTTAGTATATCATATTCTTAATTGTTTTCTACCTATGCTTCTATTGTTCAGCATGCAATTAACTTCTTGTTTTTCCTTTAGTACTTGCCAGGCTCATCTCTTTACATGTTCATGACTGCATCAATACTTTTCATAGGCCTTGCCTATTCCTGTATACATCTGTTAGGCTATTTCCTTTTCTGATCATTATCATGTGTCCCCTGATCCCCTGGACCTTTTTTTTATCTGTTAGTACCCATCCTGCTTGTGATTTATATGCTTATATAATTGTTATTTGCTTTTAACCTCACATGTTATAACTGTACTCTGTTACTGTCTACTATTATGTCTAAACTTGACCATTCTTGGTCCCTTGAATCTCTTAGATTTTGTGTATTCATGCTTTGTGAGTTTTCTAAGTCTCTATATCTCCTTTGGTACTATGTGATCTATTTGTCCCCTTCACCCCATTGTCCTTGTGTGCAACTCTATACTGGTAAGCCTTTGTGATTAGTACTTCTGTTTGTTTTTAAGTTAATCTTTCAAAAAACAACTCTCCAGTTTTTGAAAAACTCCTTTCTTCACTATGAACTTTCCTCTCTTCTTTGCACTTCACACTACTCTTAGAAATTGGGTCCTACCCCCTTCGTGTGAGCACTGCCTTGAGTACCTGTGAGTACTCATTGAACTTTGACACACAAGGCTGGTAATTCCACACTGCACTTGTTAAAATTTTGGCAATTTGCTTGGGTGCTGGTATTGGCCAGGGACCCAATGAGGGCCCTAGGGTGCTTTGCCGCACCCAGACCATATTAAGATTGTGAAACTCGAAAGGAGTGAGGTTGGAGGATTGGGCCTGATTGAAGGCTCCCTATAGAAGTAAATTCTTATTTTCCTTTTTCTAATGTAATTCATTATTATTGGTTTGTAATAACTTGTAAACGAATGTTTGGGGTTGGATAGTGAATATGGGGGGCTAAGCATGCTTAGCCTAGGAATAGGTAGAAAACATGCTTATAGGATTTTTATTTACTTATCTGTGTAATAGATACCTGTCTAGGACATGCATTTCACGCATTAGAAATTCTGCTTTAGGTCCTTTACTTTCAGCATGTTATTATATTCATTTCGTAAACCATGATCACAACTAATAATTGCAACAAAGTAATAAGACTGTTATAAAGCATCACCACTGCATTTTCATAGTCACAGCCTATAGAAAACATGTTTTAGGGTATTAATGAGTGCATTAGGCATCATGTCCTTAGGATATACCTTTCAGCATGTTTGTGTTGAATCATAATTGTTGAACACCTAATCAACATGTTTAATCTAATAATCCCATAAAAAATATGGTTAATTGTTCGAAATGTTTTCTGCAAGTATATACCTGTTAAAATCAGAACTGAATATGCATGTTCACCCCGTTAAAATAATTAGGCAATGTGTACGACGCCTAGGCAAACTTTAGGCCTAATACGTACTAAAATCAAACTAATTGTGTTTTACTTATCTGGTTTAGGACCAATAAGTCTCTTTTAAAACTCTAGAACTCTGCTGCTCTCACTATTGTTTTTATCTCTCTAAAGTTCACTCTACTTTTATTAAACTTATACTATATTTTAAAACAATCTTGAAGTTGTTCATTTACTTCCTCTTATTGATTTTCTGATTCTTGTTTCATTATGTTTTCAAACTACTGGGTTTCAAAGTTATCTCACTCTGCAAAAAATCATTCTATTTCAGAATACTTGTTCTATATTCTATGCACTACTTTTTCCTGAAATAATCTATCCAAGTCTTATAAACTACCGGATTCTCACACTCATTTTTTGGATCACTGAATTTCAAAAATAAAAATCATTCCTGTTCCTCTCTGTCCCGTTCACTCCTAACTACTGGTTCTCTGAAGGCTATCTCTCCCCTTACTAGAAACTACTCAGTCATCCTTTCAAGTTACTCAGTCATGACTGAACCTTTGTATTTCACTACTAAGTTTTTCCAAAATCATATCCTTTTGAAGCTTAATGTTTTAATTTTCCCATTTTAAACTCCCATCTTTGAGACGTTAATTGTGTTTGAGACGTGTTATTTACATGTCTACTTGTGGAGGGATCTGTGAGCCTTTATTTGTCTTTATATGTTCCCTTATGTGTAGTCCTATTTGTTATGTATGTCGCTTAACATTTTGTCCTTTAAACCTAAGGGTTCAGCCCAGTACTTACCTTGTAGGAATAATAGTCCTAAATACCCTTCAGGACTTATAGGATGGGACGGGTAATAGCACGCAATAAGCACCCGTGACCAACACACACGCATTTTAAATAACCTTTATGGGGTGGGAATGGTAGAATACAAATATGATGACCGGTGCTCTAATACCACGTGTATCCGCTTCTTTGAGGAAGTGACATACCGAGTAGTGCATTTATGTGATCCGTTAAACCTAGGATAATCTCCTTAAATATTTTGTAATGTTATCAAAAACCTTTTAAATAAAATTTATGCTTTTGTGTGAAATCTCCTCTTATCTGAGCCTTACTTGTTTGTTTGTCCAAATTCAAAAAACTTCTTGGCTGGGACCCACAGTTGTTGATCTTGAGGGGTGCCTAACACGTTACCCTTGGGATAATTTCAAGCCCTTACCCGTTCTCTGGTAATGCAAACTAGTTTATGAGTTATCAACTCTAGGTGCCCTAATGCACCCCACAATCGTTAGATGGCGACTCTTCCTTAAACCTCTTCCTTTAAGGAATTGTCCAGAGTATCATAAACCCGATCTCTCCGTACCTGACCCGTGCGATAGAAAAAGGGGGCACGACAATTTTCTACTAACATTTCTTTCTATCACCTTATTCTGAAACTTATCGACAAGGTTTTCTTTTTCTTTTAGATTCCCTTTGCTCCATCCACTAGCTCTTCAGGTTTCTTAACATTATTTCTCTATTAGGGATGTGAGTCATACTAAGATGATATTTATCCCTCGAAAATGTCAACTAACACAAACAATCTATTCCTCATTTTGGGTAATTCTAACCCCAGCCGTATCCTGATATCCGTCCTTCTCTTATACTACTTATGTTAGCTTCCATAGGGCATGAATGAGATAAGTGTGGCCGATTGTACGTACATCTGTTACTGTTGAAAGTAACTCAACATGCTTATATCTCCCTTCTTGAATGATGAATAATAATAATCTTTCTTAACTGGGTACCTCGTACCCTTCTTCACCTTGCTTCTTTTACTTGCTGAAACTTGTGTCTAACTTCCGATTCTGTTATTCCTTTTTACCGTAAGAGTGGATAAGTATTATTTCCTTAAAACTCCTCATCTAGAACCTTACACCTTTTAGTACACGCATGATCTGCTGAAGACCTCACATTTACTTATCATAAGCAAGATGCAAAATCGAGTTCCTCTAACTCAACACTTCCACAGCTATATCCCTCATTGACCGTCTTTCTGAATGTAGGCATAGTCTTATTACGAATAAAATAGAATTTAAGAATTTGAATTCTTACAAGTGAGCTCTACCACACGATCTAGAGTAAGAAGAAAGAGTGACAATCTTAAATGCCTTGTAGCCTCCTGCTTATAAGTGTGGTGCATGACGCACCCATAAACAACACTCTACTAGACACGGCTTGTAGACTCCCTAGGACAGAACTGCTCTGACACCACTTTTGTCACGACCCAAACCGATGGGCCGCGATGGGCACCCGATACCTTACTCAATCGAGCACTAACGTAACGTATCTTTCTTATTACATCATCATATACATGTGACATACGAGCCTAATAGGCCAACATAATCCTTTATAAACTCAAAACATAAGCCGACAAAGCCGTACATTTTTTTACGTACACGACATATGTCTACAAGCCTCTAAAAGTACATAAATTTCGAAAAGGTCGGGACAGAGTCCCGCCATACCAAACAATACACGTCTAAATCATACTAACCAAACAAGCAACTTCGAAGCAAATGGAGTGCACCAACATCTTTCGCTGAGTAGATAGCCTACTTGGAGGGATCTCGACCTGTCTATCCGGACTTCCGGGCATGAAACGCAGCGTCCCCAGACAAAAGGGACGTCAGTACGAATAATGTACCGAGTATGTAAGGCACATAAATAAGTACATAAGAGACATGGAAGAAACATAGAGTACATGACTCAACCTGTAAGCCTGAATAAATTTGTAAATCATAAATTACTTTTAGCATCATGCATATGCGTATGAATGTCATGTCGTGCATAGGTATATGTTTCATAACATCATCAGCCTCTGAGGGCATCCCATCATATCATATCGGCCACTGTGGGCAAAATCATCATCGTATACCAGCTGATCAGGTGGTGGTGCGTATATAACGCCATAACCTTTCCCATATCCCATATACATATATATACATACATATATACGCGTATATAACGCCGTTTGAATATACATACATATATACGCGTATATAACGCCGTTTGAATCATATTTCAGCCACTGTGGGCAACATCATCATCATATACCAGCTGATCAGGTGGTGGTGCGTATATAACGCCATAACCTTTCCCATATCCCATATACATATATATACATACATATATACGCGTATATAACGCCGTTTGAATATACATACATATATACGCGTATATAACGCCGTTTGAATCATATTTCAGCCACTGTGGGCAACATCATCATCATATACCAGCTGATCAGGTGGTGGTGCGTATATAACGCCATAACCTTTTCCCATATCCCATATACATATATTTACATATATACGCATATATAACGCCATCTGGTCATGGGTCAATGCACATGAATGCAATGCATGAAAAGTACGTCAATAAAATCTTTCAGAGCTTTATAAGACCATTTTGCCTTTGAGTAATATCATAAAGTAAACTCTTTTCAACTTTCATATTTTTCTGAGACCCATGACAGATGATAAAATATTATGACACGTGGAAATTTAAGAACATAGATATCTCTAATACTTCTATGAATAGAGTCATTTATGAAATTTGTGCATTTGCACGTTTCGTTTGTATTTCATGGATCATGCCAAAAGAAAGAAGGGATAGCCTAATATACCTGGAGTAGAGAAAAATTTGTATGGTATTCTTGGGAAAGNTGTGCTGCTCAATGATAACTTGAGGTCGTTTTTAGTGTGTAATTGCTCTATTTGCAGGAAAATGATGTCATGAAAAGGTTAAGGTCAAATTGGAGTGAAATTGAGCAAAAAGAGAGTAAAGAAGAGAAAATAGGGGAGCAATGGCCGAATGCGATCGCATATGCAACATGCGAATCGCATTTCGAACTGAGAGATCGCATACCGCAACAGAAAGTCTTTTTCTTGGACTGATGTCAATTACCTTACGACAAATTTAACGTACAATACTACGGGGTGCAACATCGTCGTAACTTAATACTGCGAAGCGTAACATCATCGTAATGTAGTACTGCAAGGCGTAACAGCATCATAATATAATACTGCAGGACGAAATATCGACGTAATATTTCGGGGCGTAACAACTGGTTTCTTTCCCTTGGGTAAATCCACCAAATCCCACGTGTGATATCCTCTAAGGCATGTATTTCTTCAAGCATTGCATTAGACCATCCTAGATGATTCAAAGCTTCATTCACTATTTTAGGTACCTAGATGGAGTCTAGAGAAATAATCATAGTTTTAGACGTAGAGGATAAGAAGACATAGGATACAAAATTCGCAATGGAATGTGTGGATTTGAAAGTATGTTTACCTTTGCAAAGAGAAATAGAAAGGTCAAGGTTTTTAATGGATCAGGTGGATGAGGATCTGATGACGATGGAACTGTTGCAAGACATATAGAATTTTCCTCTTGCCTCCACGAGTAAACCTGAACATTTGGCGGTCTTGCTAACACAGTTGGCGCAGGTGTTGAAGGTATAATAGTCAATTGTTACTCAATAGAAGAAATAGGATATGAAGGAACATTTGGTTCTTCTGTCAAAGTAGGGATAACTGATATATTAGCCACTCATCTTCCTCCCCTGGATCGTAAAATGGGAGGTGCATAGAAGAATGACGTAGTCTCTGAAAATACTACATCAGTAGATTCTAGATATTTTCCAAGTTCATTAGAATAACATCGAAACCCCTTCTGAAGGCGATAATAGCCCAGGAAAACACACTTCAATGCCTTGAGATCCAACTTGGTAACAGATGGTCGAACATCTCGAACATAACATGTATATCAAAACACCTTAGGCTCCACCGAAATAATGACTTGCTTGAGAAAAGAACATTGTAAGGTACATTACCACTAAGAACAGTAGATGGCAGGTGATTAATAAAAAAAAAGTTGTACAGACTGCATAAATCCAGAACTGTTTACGGATCTTCATTTGGAACAAAATTGCCCGAGCTATCTCAACTTGATTCTTATTCTTCCTCTCAGCAATTCTATTTTGAGTGGGTGTGTCAACACATGAAGACTGATGTACTAAATCATGTTGTCTCATATAGGACCGAAATAACTCTGACAGGTATTCTTTAGCATTATCACTCCTTAGAATACGCATCGAAGCATTGAATTAAGTTTTGACTTCGGCACAAAAGGCTTAAAAGTGAGAAAACACTTCAAAGTGGCTTTTCATAAAGTAAATTCAAGTCATTCGAGAAATATCATCTACAAAAGTGATAAAATACCTATGCCCGATTTTAGAAATAACAAAACATGGTCCCCAAATATTTGAATAAACTAACTCAAAAGCTTACTCAACTCGCTTATTAACCCTTGGATCTAATGAGATGCGATAGTGTTTTGCAAATCGAAATAAATCACAATCAACGAAGAAATTTTCTGAAACTGAGGGAAGAGTTCTATCAACAGAGGTAGAGAAGGATGTCCTAATCGATAATGTGCTGCAAAAGGAGAAACAACACTAAAGCATGCAACAAATCGTGGCTCCCATTCATCAAGGATGTATAGATCACCTGATATATATCTTAATAACTTGCTTCATTGTAAAATCTAAAAATAAGTAATGGTTGGGGGGAAAAGCGACACAACAATGAAGATCTCTGGTGATTTTACTAACAAAAAGCAGATTAAAGGCCAAGCTTGATAGACTTAATATAAAAGACAGGGTAATAAAGGAAGTTGGTTTGGTAGTCATAGATCAAACACTATTACAAGTTGATCCATTATCTACAGTAATTGGAGAGGTTGATTTGTGTGATCGAAAACTAGAAAAATAGTTGAATTACTTGTCATGTGATTTGTAGCACCTGAAACAATCACATGTTTATTTGAAGAGATGATAAGACATGTTTTATTGACCTAGCAAAATCAGTAACTGCAAAAGATTCCTTAATCGATTTTTGATATTGAAGGAATTTTAGAACTCATCTGAAACCAAGATTGTTGGACTAGGAGACATAGCCATAAGTCCACGAAATCAGTAAATAAAAGGGAACTTCAACAAACTGACCACAACCAGAACTTTACACAAAGAAAGTTACCCCATGGAATACAGGCTCAAAAGTTTACCAAATGAATCAGAGAATAAGTGAGAATCAAACAGAATATCGTTTCAACTGATATAATCGAAAAGTTCCACCAAGAATTTATTCAACTAGATTACTCAAAGGATCAAAATAATGGAAGAGGAACCAATAAAATTCTAGTAAAAGATACTTCAACAAGTATCCAAAAGATCAAGTAATAGAAATCTCTCGTCTAACCCATCACCAAAATGATCTTCACTTGAAACACGCTCAACAAGACAAAGATTCACTACAGGAAAATAGATCTTTAACGACCACTTTTTCATGAAAGGAAATTAATCCAGTCGTATGTGTACTTATAGTGACCAATATTTATTCTGGTCGTTAAAGTTATTTTTTATTGTAATTTTTACGAGGGGATTGTTTTCGGTCCTACAAATTGTGTCAATCCCCTCATTAAATCTGATAAAATGTGAAATAAAAAAAGCGCTAATATTTCCCTCCTTTATATTCTCAACCAACTGATCGCATAAACCCCCAAATTCTAAAATAAATACCTACAATCTCTCTGTCTAATTTGTATCGCCCAAAACACGCAAAACAACTTCAGCAGATGAGGGAAAGAATCACCGAACAAAAGGGGATCTCACTGCAACTGGCACTATTCAAGCGGCGAAGAAGTTATGAATTTGACTATATATATATATATATGGGGTGAAATTGGGGCTTGTTCATATGTGTCTTCTGTAGCTTATAATCGCGCAAACTCAACAGATAATCACAAAAAATTGGGGCTTAGCTTATAATCTGTCTTCTCTGGTGAATCTACGTTTGTCCTCCTTCTCGTCAAGGTAAACTCAACTTATAACTACCCTTTAATTTTGTTGTTTTATGTTTTGGACTGATTTTCAACTTGTTTTTTCGGCTGAATTGTTGGTGGCATTTTGGAGCTAGTTTTTCTGAGGTTTAGTTTCCTTTTATTGCTGCATTTTGGGGGTTTTTTTTGGGATTATTTTGGAGCTAATGTTCAGCTGATTTTGTCCAGAAAAATAGCTGGTTTTGGGATGAATTTGTAAATCAATAGGAATAGAAAAGATGAAATTAGGTGTTGGGATTTTGAGAGAGGGTAACGATGGGCTTGCATGGTATATTTGGATGATTTTTCCTTCTGCTTTTCGTCTCTTTTTGTTGGCTTCTTTTCCGATCTCCTCCCTTTGTTCTCTCTCCGTCACTCTATTTATACTCCTCCTGTTTTCACCATTTTTGTCCGTCAAGTTATAATGGTGAATCTGTGTCGCTAAACTTGTAGTAATAACTATTGTGAAATCGCGTCTGTTTTTTATCTCTATGTTTTTCAAATAAATAACATAGGATTTTCTTTAGCCTAGAGTTTAACCGAAACAAAAATGCCTTCCAATAGTAGAAGTAAGGTCCGCTTGCATCCTATCCTCCTGACACCCCACCATAGCATGAGGGACCAAACAAGTTGTCAGATATTGCAGAAAATTTATTTCTAGTAAATTTATTTCTAATTGCAAAACAAGTGGTACGGGCCTGAATAATTACAAGACAATCACCCGTTGTTATCAATTTGATTTCTAAAGATCCTGTGTTTTCTATCTTGTCATGAAAAATAGTGGGGCCTGTTGTTCTTCAGGAACAATGGCCTAAAATCCTAAATACGTGACAATGAGTTGGATAACAAAACCATGTGATACTTCATCTGTTATTGTCAATCAACAGTGCAACAAATGCCTCTTCACCTCTGAATTTGAGATATACTTGACTTGTTTTCTCTTATAGGAGTAGTTCTTACTTAAATTGACACAAAATTTGTATATGGGGTATGTTTTAGTCCTAATAGAAGGATAGTGTTCCAGACAGAAATTATCATAAGGGACCATACATTCGTATGCATTTGATTCTATAAGAAAAGGTGTAGGACCTATTGTTCTTGAAATTATATGAGCTAAAGTAATTAATCATGTCAACTAGTTGGAAGGCATGAACATGTGGTTATTGGTATGTCATTGTCTTTCACTTATGCCCAACCCAAATGGGTGGTGTCACAACTCCCTGCTCAGAGGACATCTTCATTAGCATCACCTCTCAGTTTAGGATTTAAGAATATAGTTGAGATCATTTTCTTTTTTTTTAGAGCTCAAAATTTTGTATATCAAAGCAGGAGATCCGTCTTGTACATCCGTCTTGTACAAATGATTAGTTAGGATCTCAATGAGGTATAGAACCACAAAGGTTGGTGTTTTTTGACTCATAAAGACGGTAACTCAAAGAATACAGATACAACATACATTTTTCTCACTAAACGTATCCAGACTTTTGAATAATTCAGCTTCTCCACTTTGCTAGCTAGGTTATAATTTGAAATGTTTTGTTTGATTTAACTAATATACGCTGACAATATAAATATCAGTTTCCGTGTCATGGACTTTTGGAATAACACTTCTATGAATTTTCTAACCCAATTCAAATACAAAGATCCCAGTGAAAGACCAGAAACCAGAACAGAGAGAAGTTAAATCATTGTCCATCAAGTTAAAGAGAAATACAACAACATGAGAATGTCTATATTAATCCAGACTTGGTAAAATACCACATCAACTAAATAATCTGCCATATAACCCGCTTATTTCTTTCTGTAAATCTGTTGTTTGAAACATATGACAATGTTGAATTTCTTTTTTTCCCAAGCCTATAGAAATAGCTAAGGATATCATGTGTTCCTACGTTTTCTTTCTTTTCTTTTTTCTAAAAAGAAAAAAAAAGGGAAGCGCCGTTGCCGGGGATCGAACCCGGGTCACCCGTGTGACAGGCGGGAATACTCACCACTATACTACAACGACTTGTATGTTTTCCTAGGTTGATGTTAAAATTATGGCAGAAATCTTAAAGGACCAAAAAGAAGAAAGAACTTGGAGCGAGAAAGATGTTAGAAGAAAAGAAAAAAGGAGAAACAAAAAACACCAATTAATATTCACAATCTTTTCTTCTTTTCAAATACTTCAATACTAACAAAGCATGGAAGTTAGTGACCGGATATTTATTTTACAATAGGCCTTAATATCATTTTTAGTTACTGATTTAATTAGCATTAGAAATCAAGTTGTAGGTTGTATATGGATTTTCATACTTTTCTAAATTGGTTGTTTTAGTCAGTCAGTATTTGATTTCATTTGCTTGAAAGTATACGGGCTATCAGATTATGGTACATATATAGTTGTTGTGCTTTTTGTGTCTCAAAAAGGACAGTCCTTTTCTCCCTTTTGGACAGATTTTTTGTAACCTAAGGGACATTAGACTACTACAAAAGAAAGAGCTAAGCATCTGGAGTAATTTCAAAAACTCCAGATAGTTTTGGTTCTTCAAGTTTTCTGGAGTAAATGTGGCTGCTGCACTGTTGTTGTTGCTAGTTTGAAGGTTCTGTGTTCGTTTGATTGGTGGATAATCAAATTTTATCAGCTAATCGTTTAAGTTATTTTTCAGTTTCCTTGGTTGTAGCCTAAGTGTTTATTGAAATTAAGATGAAATCTTGGTATACATTCTACTTGTTTCTACGAAGGTTCTGATGTTTTTTTAAATATTAAGCAGAACTTATACTTGTTCTATAGAGTGGGATAAACTAAAACTGAGTCTCGATGCTTACTGTGTTGTTACTCGTCCATACCTTCAGGCATCAAAAGCGACTCGGGTAAGAAAAGCGACCGCTTCTCTGTAAAAAGCGAGAAGAAGCGAGAGGTATGTTCTGCACTTTTGATTTTTATTCTTCTTCTTCTTCTTCTTTTTCTTTTTCTTTTTCTTTCTAAACGTCCAAAATGCGCCGAAATGCTGGCGAATAATTTTCAGAAAAATTCTGCCAAACTTTTCCATTTTGAGCCCAAAATTTCTGCCCAATGTTTCTGCACAAATTAGATTGATTTATGACTTAATAGAGATAATATTCTTTTGTTAGGCCAGGTTGCTTGTTTATATTATATCGGCTTCTATATGTGTGAGTATGTGTAGGTGACAAAATTAAAAGAGTAAGCAGTTTTAAGTATCGACAAATATTGATGGCAAAAAGGGAAAAGGAAGATATGTAAATTATGAACTTTTATATATGAATTTTGCTTCGTGTGTATTTTAACAATGGAGAAATTGCAATTTGATTTTCATTCCTTACATTCTGATTGCGATAGTCATGCTAATTTCCATAAAAAATGTTTTAATTGAGTAATAGCTTTTATGTAATTATGTAAGTAATTTTCTCCGTTGTTGCTTGCTTCGTGGTTGATTTTGATGTTTGATTTTTAGAATTTTTGCATGTACATTTGTAAGAGTTTTCTGTGATTGTTGCTTGATTTCTTGTTGAGAGTATATCTTCATCTATTTATGTGTATGTTCGTGATAAAATATCATGATGTGCATCCAAGGGTGTATCATAGTGGTCAATGAAGTGGGTTGAGTATCCCCGTGAAACTAGTTGAGCATTCGAACCTCGGTACCAATGTTATGTTAGAAAAAATCATGACACCAATTATAAGGTTGTTAGTTTCGTTTTATGAGGAGACCAGAAGAAAATCTCCATAGAAGTATTTGCACAAGGATTTTGTGCTATGTAGCTTTGTCATGTTTAGTGTAACGACCCAGCCGGTCGTTTTGTGTGTTGCGACTCCGTTCCCGTAAATGACTNACCCGTTCGAGGTCGAACGTTTGTTTAAGAGGGGGAGAATGTAACGACCCAGCCGGTCGTTTTGTGTGTTGCGACTCCGTTCCCGTAAATGACTCTTTCCATAGCGGTTACTCGTGCCTTATGATTTGTGGGGGCAGGTAGTTCGATATTCAGAAGTGATTTGGCCAGTTCAGGAACACTTGGTTCCTTAAGGCTAGCCTATTTGGCTAATTTTGGTTCCGAGCAGCATTTTGAGGAAACGTCCTCGGAATCAAGTACTGACAGCTCCAGCAGTTCAGATTCTGGAGGATATGCTCAGGGCTTGTGTGATTGATTTCGGAGGTCAGTGGGACCTGTTCTTGCCTTTTGCAGAGTTTGCATATAATAATAGTTATCAGACCAGCATCCAGATGGCTCCATTCGAGGCTTTATATGGTCGGCAATGCCGTTCTCTGATTGGGTGGTTTGAGCCTGGTGAGGCTAGGCTATATGGTACTGACATGGTCAGGGATGCTTTAGAGAAAGTGAAGATTATTTAGGAGAGGCTTCGCACAGCTCAGTCGAGGTAGAAGAACTACGCAGATCAGCGGGCTCGAGATGTAGCATTTATGGAGGGGGATCAGGTTATGCTAAGAGT
>MDKH01163517.1:0-42480 GCA_005239495.1 Nicotiana undulata | reverse complement strand
GTATGTCATACCTCGAAGAGGCGGCTACACGTGGTATTAGCGCACCGGTCATCATATCCGTATCCGCCCCCCCTCCCCCCCACCCCCACCCCACAAATGATATTAAAAGGCATGTGTGAGTCACTAATTCTTATTGCGTGCCATTACCCGTCCCATCCTATAAGGCATGGAGGGTGTTTAGGACTACTAATCCTACAAGGCAGGAACTAGGCTGAACCCTTAGGTCTAAAGGTCAAAATACTAAGCGACATACAAAAACAAGTAGGATTGCACATATGGGGGAACATATAGAGGCAAAGAAAAGCTCACAGATCCCTCCACACACAGACACGTAAATGGCACGTCTCAAACACGATTAAAGTCTCGAGACAGGAGTTCAAAAATAGGAAGTTTAATAAAATAGTAGGAGTCTGGGTTAAAAAACTAAAATTAAAACTGATAATTGATTTCAAAATATACATTAGATAAAGGCATCAATAAAACTTAGAAATAGGCAGTGATTAAACGCTTTCAGTAAACATAGATGAAAGTTATTAAAGCATGGGTTTGAAATGATTTTAAAGGATAAGTGAATAAGATACAGTGACTCAACATAGAGTAATAGCTATTGGTTTTCAAAAAACTGTAGCAAAGGAAGTAGTAAAATGGTATTAAAATATAGTGACTTGAAAGACATACAAAACAAGGATTCGAAATGGCACGATTTTAAGCAGAATGAGGCATTTTGAAAACCTAGTAGTCTGAAGGCGTAATAGAGAATGAGTCAGTAAAACTCAGTAAAAGAGTAGTAAAATGGTATTAAAATATAGTGACTTAAAAGACATACAAAACAAGGATTCGAAATGGCACGATTTTAAGCAGAATGAGACATTTTGAAAACCCAGTAGTCTGAAGGCGTAATAGAGCAGGAGTCAGTAAAACTCAGTAAAAGAAAAGGATGCATAGCTTCGAGAATGTTTAAGATAGGGCAGGAGTTTTAATAAAAGTAAATGGACTTCAGTGACATAGAATAGGAGTGGGAGCAGCAGAGTTCAAAAATATTTAAAGGAAGTGATTAAACTAGAAGAACATGATTGATTTGATTTTTAATACGTATTGGGCCTAAGGTTTGCCTAGGCATTGTATATATTGCCTAACTAATTTAAAAGAGTTAACATGCACATTTGGATTATGATTTTAATAAATACATGTCTGCAGGAAATTGTTCAAAATAGGTTAACCAATTTTGTGGGAGTATTAAACCATGTTAACTAGGCGTTCAGATTCTACCAAATAAAGATGCTTAATGGAAGGATATCTAATGCACAAAGTATCACCTTAAGACATGATTTTTATATGTCATGTTTATGAATTGCATGAGCAATACGTTATGACAGACTTTGTTACTTATTAGGTTATACTAGGCGTGAATATAATAGATATGTTAAATTGAAGACCCTAAACATGATTTTTAATGTACTCCTAAGCATGATACTATTGCGCATGTAGGGAAATAAAGCCTAAGTCATGATTTCTACCCATACTACACTAAACATGCATAATTCGCTCCCATATTCACTATCCAGCCCCAATAGTTTATTTACAAATTATTACAGACCATAGCAATGAATTACAGCAATTGCAAAGAGAAAAATAAGAAGTTATTCTATAGAGAGCCTTCAAACAGGGTCAACCTTCCAGCCTCACCTCTTTTGAGCCTCACAGCCTTACACATCCTGGGTGCGGCAAAGCTCCCAAAGGTCCTTGTGAGGGCCCTGGCCAATACCAGCACCCAGTAATTCCCAAAGTTGAGATAGGTGCAGTGTGGAATTACCTGCCTCAGTGTTTCAAAGTTCATACGGAACTCAAGGTCCCCTAGGCAATGCTTACACTGAGAGGGTGGATCCTAAAGATCTAAGAGTAGTGTGAAGTGCAGGAAGGAGTAGTTAAAGAGATTTAAGTTTGAAATAACATGACTTTAGAGAATATTAGAAAGATCCTTTATGTAAAAATTAGTTTAAAAAGGAGACAGTAGAATTGTCATAAATCAGTAAGTATGCAGAATTCAAGAAAAATCAAACAAAATAGGGGAAAGGGAACAAGTAGATCACATAATGCTAAAGGAGATACAGAGACTTATGAAAGCTCATTGAAGCATGACTACCCAAAATCAGAAGATTCAGGGGATTAAGAAATGATCAAGCTTGGACACAATACTAGACAGTAGCAGGAACAATTATAACAGGTAAGATAAACAATAACTAGAAGCAGGTAGATCAAGAAGAGCATACAAAGTGCAAGGGATCAGGGGAATGAGGGAGTGGTAAAGTATAGGCATGACAATATACAACAATAAAATACATGCATAGCAAGTGGAAGTTAGGAATGGGAAACAATCATATTACAAGTTTAGCAGGTAAGTCATAAAAGACCAGACATGGTAAAGTACTAGAACAAATGGCTTATAGCCGGCTAATAATAGGCAAGAATAGAGAGCAGCAAATAGAGCCAAAGAGCTACAACAAGAAAGAGCACACAAGAACAGTGTAGATGTTTGTGTGTGCTTGTGTAATCAAGAGAGCCTGTTCAGTATGTTTCTCTGTCTGTGTGTTCTCTCTCTGTGTGTTCTCTGTCCTTATAAAGAGAGAAGACAAGGTGTATATATAGTTTAACAAAACGAGTAGTCACATAGGTAAAAGGGTGCACAGTTATGGAAATGCAACCAATTAGTATCAATTGAATTACTGGACTCCTTCAATTAAGGAGTCAAGTTCAAACAGTGCAGTTAAGGCTAAGTAAGGAAAGGAAATCATCTTATAAGACTGATTTTGTTTAATTCGAGACAAGGGAATCACATAATACATAAATAAAGCCAAGTACATAGTATATAATTAAGGAAAGTTGAAGTAACATTACATTTATAAAGTAAACTAGGGTATTAGAAATAATTCAAAACTGGTACATTTGAAAATCAACTGAAAGAATCTCGGATTCAATTGCAAATCACAGGGAATCCCATGTAATTAAGGAAGGCATCACGTAAATATAGAAATAATTCAAAACTGGTACATAATTACAGGAAGAATATATGGGACCGTGTATTTAAGGAAAACATTGCAAGCATAGGGTTTTCACAAAAGATCAATATAAAACAAGTAAGCAACCAGTAAAAATCATCAAGCATTTGAATGACAATCATTTGATTAAACAGGAAGAGGTACTCATAGGATAGCAAGAATTGAAGGTCGAAATAATGAATCAAAGCAGGAACACACAAATGCATAGTCGAGTAGTAAAGAACAACCTAGAACACTTAGGGTTTCATCAATAATGGTTCGAATAAAATAAAATTGGGAGATAATAGCTTAAAACATAGTAGAGATGTTTTAAAATCATAGCAAAACCGTTCTGAGAATAGGGTCGAGAAACCCTAGTTTTAAATAGGAGGCAAAGATGCTTAAAACTGGAACGTTTGTAAAGATTGAGTAAAGAAAGGTTTAAAACATGAAGGAGTGAGTCAAAATCATTAAAATACAGAGGCTTTTAAAAAGGTTTAGGTCGAAGTAAGAGTTTCATAAGAAACTAGAGAAAATAGGGATAACCTGGCTGTGAAACTCGGGAACCATGGTGATTAGAACACCATTGAGTCAAAACCCATCGGAGAAAGGCCGGAAACAACCCAGGCAGAGCTTCCAGTGGTGGTCCGGCATGGATGGAACCCATGAAGGTCTTAGGGATTGAGAAGATCGGAGAGATGAGGCTTCGTAGTGGCCGGTGGTCGAAGGAGGTGAGCCTGGATGTGGCCGGAGATGAAGGCCATCAGAGAAGATGAAGAACTAGAAAGTTCTAGAGAGAAGGGGGAGGGGAAGAGGCAGATGAGAGAGAGAGATGTTGTCTCAAAAATGAGAGACGTGGGAGGGGGTAGGTAGGAGTTAATTAAGGTAATATGGTTTTGGGCCGTTGATCTATTTTGATCAACGGCTAAGATAATTAGAGGGGTTGGGCCGAGTAGAGTTTAAGGATTGGGCTGGGCAATTGGGCTGGTGAAGTGGGTAGGAGATGAGGTGGGGTTAGGTTAGAATTTGGCTAGAATTTAAATAGAAATAGCCCAAATGTTAAATACCCAATTTAAATAGGATAATTAATTAATTAAAATACCTAATAATTATAAAAAGATGAAATTAAGTTTTAATAAGTAAAATCACAATAATTAACTAATATTAAAATATAAGAAACATAAATTTCGAATTTTAGAAAGGTATAAAATGTCTAATTAGGTGATAATTTCAGAATGATGGTAATTGCGATTAAATAAAACCTAATTGGCCAATTTATGAAATAATTAGATTTTAATAAATAAGAATGACTATAAATGATATACTGAGCTAGGAAGTATTTTTGAAATTAGCATAATTTATAATTTATTTGAGTATAAAATATTAGATAAATTTGGAAATAGTGTTAATAAAAATAGGGAAAAATAGGGAAAAATACTCATTATTGCAAAGAATAATTTTGAAAGCTTATATACAAGTATGAAAATAATTTGAGAAAAAATTGGGTATCAACAGTCTCAGAGATGAAGTAGACCGGAGAAAGAGGCATTACGGTGGCTGGTGGTTGAAAGGGGAGAGGCTGGAGGTGGCCAGAGACAGGCTGAGGGCCATCGGAGAAGAAGACGAACCAGAAGGTTCTAGGGAGAAGGAGGAGAGGAAGAGACGAGAGGAGAGAGAGAGAGAGGTCTCGAACACTGAAGGGTGTGTGGGGGGGGGAGGTAGTTGGGGAGTTAATTATGGTAAGGAATTATCAAGGCCGTTGATCTCATTTGATCAACGGCTCAGATCGAGTGGGGGTTGGGCCGGGTTAAATTTGAATTGGGCTAGCTAGATTAGGGGTCTGATGGGTTGGGTAATTGGGTTTTAAAATGTGGCTAACATTTAAATAAAATAGGGCTAGATGTTAAATACCCAATAAAATATATAATTAATTAATTAAAAAGAGCCAATAATTATGAAAAAATGCAATTAAGCTAAAAATATGTAAAATTACAGTAATTAACCAATATTAAGTGTAAAGATGCATAAATTTCTAATTAAAATAATACAAGATGTCTAATTGGGCCATCATTGCAAAATTGTTGTAATTAAAATTAAATAAGACCCAATTGGCTAATATGTGAAATAATTGGATTTTAATAGATAGAAAATGATGATAAATAACATAACGAGCTAGGAAGTATTTTGAAATTATTTGAAGCATAATTTATAGATTATTTAATTATGAAATATTTAAAAGAAGCATGTCACGACCCAAATCTCGATTCAAATCGCGATGGCGCCCAACGGCGAGGTTAGGCCAGCCAATATAGAAACACTAAGTATTACCATTCCCCGTTACGCAAATTTCATCTTTTAACCAATTTTAAACAGATATAAACATGATAATGGCGGTGATGTGAAATAAAACTACAAGTGCGGAAAATCAACCAATAGGCATGTCGCATAACACATGTACAACCAACAACCCAAAATATACAAACTACGTGTGTGCCAGGAACTAGTGTCACGAGTGCCACGGGCAACTACTGAATATACAATGACTACAATATATACAGGGTCTCAGTCTGAATGAAATGGATAGAGAATATGACAAAAGAACTCCAGGGTGTTGCTAGGAAGTCGCCGAGAAAGCAGCTCACCGTGAAGTATGACCACGCTATCAATATCTAGCACCGGCCTGATAATCAGACGTACCAGCCTCTGGACCTATAAAGTCAAGTACAGAAAGAAAAGAAAGTGCAGCATTAGTACATATTAAATAAATATGTACCCAGTGAGTATCCTGCCTAAACTCGAAGAAGTAGTGATGAGAGGTCGACTAGATACTCACTAAGGTCCAACAAAAATAACATATGATAGAATATAATGAAATACAGTAGGCATGTCCGGGAAATAAGCAACAAGTATATATATATATATCAAAAGAAGAAATCCAAACAATTGCTGCACTAAACAATAAAGCACTTTCAAGGGTAAGACCGCCGAACGATACAATAATCACAAATTCTTAGATCCGTCGTGGCGTACGACTCGTTCCCATAAGGTACCTTCTACACTCGCCGTGGCGTACGACCCGATCCCATATTCATTTCAATTTCCTTCCAACACTGCCGTGGCGTACGGCCCGATTCCATATATTTCATAATTTCTCAACACTGTCGTGGCGTACGGCCCGATCCCATATACATTCAATTACTTTCAGCACTGCCGTGGTGTACGGCCCGATCCCATATATATTCAATTACTTTAAACACTGTCGTGGCGTACGGTCCGATCCCATATATTTCACAATTTCCTTTCAACTCTGCCGTGGCGTATGGCCCGATCCCATATATTTCACAATTTCCTTTCAACTCTGCCGTGGCATACGGCCCGATCCCATGTATATTCAATACTTACTTTCCACAACAAATTCCTTGCCATTCAACAATTTTTCCATGAAGCCTCAGAGAAATAACACTATGCAAAACATAATTTCGTAGTACATATGGCGTCACAATAAATCATATAAAGCATTACAAGAAAAAAAACATATCAGGCATTACGAGAAAAGCATATAAGGCATGATGTGGGCCTAACTACCCGGACATAACAATAATAGCCACTACGTACGGACTCTCGTCACTTGGCGCGTACGTAGCCCCCAAACAATTTACACATAGCATATACATCACCTATGGGGACAATTCCCTCTTAGAAGGTTAGAAAGAAGACTCACCTCATGTCGAATCTACCCCTCGGACCACAATTTGTGCCCGAAACTCCGAACTCTACACCCGAGGACTCACAACTAGCCAAAAGGTATACAATAATATCAATGCATGCACAATGCGGGAAATTACCCTAGTTATTTTACTAAAATCGCTATTCTTGAAGAATTTTCAAATTCCAACCCCGGTCCTGCATGTTCTAATTCCGAAAATTCTCGAAGGGGTCACTTACCCATAGCCTAAGGATCATTAATATGTGATTTCTACTTAGATTCATGGCCTAAAACAGATAATCACAAAATCCTCAAGAACCCTAAAATTACTACCTAATTCTATGGTTTTAGATAATTTAATAGTGAATTTAACTAAGAATTAATGTTTGAAACTAGTAAAACTATAAAATTTACTTACCTCAATAACAGTGGTGGAAGGTCCCTTGAAGAGCTCTCTAAAAACTTGAAGAGAAAGATGAAAATGGAGGAAAAATGCTAAGTCCCGTAATTTATAAAACTGCCCAGGGATTCCTTACTGCGATCGCGACAAGGGGCATGCGATCGCGAAGGCCAACTGGCCAGACCTCTGCAATCGCGGAAGAGGTCCTGCGATCGCGAAGAACAAACTCACCCAGCCCAGACGCGACTCTATGCGATCGCGATAAAAGGCTGCGATCGCGAAGGTGTGGAACCAAGACCTCTGCGATCGCAAAGGGGAAGCTGTGATCGCAGAGAACAATCAACAGCCCAGCAAAATCCTTCTCCGCGATCGCAACCCACCTTCTGCGATCGCAGAGAAGGAAACCAGATAGCAGAAATTCTGGTTTTTCCAACTTAGCTCCCGGGGTCTAAAACACACCTGAGCCCCTCGGGACCCCGTCCAAAAGCACCGACAAGTCTGTATTCATGATACGAACTCGCTCGAACTTCCGGAACCTGAATAAAAACAATGAAACTTAGAATTCAACCCCAAACCAAAATTGAATCAAAACTTAAGAACTTGAAATTCTAGAATTCACTTCAATGCGTCGAACCGGCCTATACTACTCGGAATGACTTCAAATTTTGCAGACAAGTTATAAACGATATAACGGAACTACTCCTGGTCTCGGAATTTCATTCGGACCTCGGGAATATAAAATCACATTTCAAGCCAAATTTCAAATTCTTTAAAAATCCTCAAAACTTCATTAACTCCAATTTTCTCATTTTGGTCCGAAACCCGTCAAATCAAGTCCTTTTCTTACCAAATTTCACAGATAACGTACATAACACATATTGAACCTAATCCGGGCTCCAAAATCATAATACGGGCCCGGCAACACAGGTTTCACATCAAGGTTCATGTTCATAAGCCGTTAATATTTTTCATAAAATAATTTTGTTTAAAAATTAATTTCTCGGACTTGGGTCCTCGTAATTTGATTCCGCGCATATGCCCAAGTCCCATATTTTCCTACGGACCTTTCGGGACCGTCGGATCACAGATCCGGGTCCGTTTACCAAAAATGTTGACCAAAGTCAACTTTATTTAATTAATTATCATAAATTAAACTCTTAATCAAGTTTTCACATAAAGGCTTCCCGGCTACGCGCCTAGGCTGTGCACGCACATCGAGGTGAGATTAACGGAGTCTTTCGGGGCCTCGGAACACAGTCATATTTAGATTCACATAAGACGACCCCCTTTTTGGGTCATCACAAAGCAGGAAAACAACTTAATAAAAAATATGAAAAATAGGGAAAAACACTCATTATTACGAAGAGTAATTTAAAAGCTTATATGCAAATTTGCAAATAATTTTAGGAAAAATTGGGTATCAACAGCTGCCCCTCTTTACCCGGGAAGGATGAAAGAGTTGTCGGGTAAAGATATGATGGCCAATTTTGACCGAGATGAAACTGTGGGGTAGAATTACGCCGCACCCTGGCTTCTGAGCTACCTACACATCCCTGGTTTTACAGGCATCAAGCTGTATGCAGTTTCGGAATCATCGGTGACATATACCGGTGATATTTCACAAGAACGGACGCAAGGTGCAAGGTGCAAGGTAAGGTAAAGTTGGAAGGTCTCACGGGGTTGTATCGGAGAACTGGAGTGGTCCGCTCCTGCCTGATTGGTTGTTCCGGCCGAATTACCTGCAAATAAATAACAAGCATATATCGTGCATAATATAAATATTTTGCAAGTTCCCGTTGGACTATGAATGCTGTCTTTGGACAATTTAGGATGATGTCCTTAGACCATGATGTCCAGGGCCATGAATCGCTTGGTGCGGGATTCGCAGGCTATGAAATGATGTTCTTGGGCCATGAGGATGGTGCCTCCGAACCATGGTGCCTTTGAATAATGATATGCAGGTTGAATAAAATAGATCCTTAGGCCATGAAATGATGTTCTCGGGGTATGAAGATGGTGCCTCTGAACGATGACGCCTTTGGACAAGTTGGAGATATTTTAGCCCATGAAGAATGCAGTAGTATGATTCTAACAAGACAGAGATTAGTCTTGCGATTTGCGAAAGAAAAGAGGGGCAGAGCTTAGCCCGAAAGAAAGCGTAAATAAAATAATGTCGCGAAAGGTGAGTGCTTTGAAAGGTAGATATGATCTTTATAAGATGCAAGGGAGGTAGCGTGGAACCTCGAAAGACAGAATAGTAGTCTTATGCAGTGCAAGAAATAAAAATGCAAGGGAGGTAGCGTGGAACCTCGAAAGATAGAATAGTAGTCTTATGCAGTGCAAGAAATAAAAATGCAAGGGAGGTAGCGTGGAACCTCGGAAGGCAGAATGGTAGCCTTATGCAATACAGGAGATAAAATGAAAAGGGAGGTAGCGTGGAACCTCGAAAGATAGAATAGTAGTCTTATGCAGTGCAAGAAATAAAAATGCAAGGGAGGTAGCGTGGAACCTCGAAAGATAGAATAGTAGTCTTATGCAGTGCAAGAAATAAAAATGCAAGGGAGGTAGCGTGGAACCTCGGAAGGCAGAATGGTAGCCTTATGCAATACAGGAGATAAAATGAAAAGGGAGGTAGCGTGGAACCTCGAAAGGAAGAATGGTAGCCTTATGCAATGCAGGAAATAAAATGCAAAGGGAGGTAGCGTGGAACCTCGGAAGGAAGAATGGTAGCCTTATGAAATGCAGGAAATAAAATGCCAGTAAGAGTTCTTAGCTGATGATAAACTGTGGTGAAACGATTGTGGTGAATAAGCGCTTGTTTGCGATGATAGTAAGTGTCAACATGTGTGACGAGTTTGAGAGCGTCTTTTGAAAGATATACGTCCTGCGGAGATAATAATATGTTTTGGGCTTTTTGCCGTCTTTGTGCCTGCATCCAAAGAAAAATCGCGAGTTCTGTAAAGGGGAGTAGGTCAATTCGCATTCCTGCTGGCTTTACTCGGCCTGTCTGCTTTATAATGATAACGTTGTTTGTATCACAGGAGTAGCGTCGCTAAAAAAGCTAATTTGAGAAGTAAATATGCATGGTTTTATAAAAATATGATATAACATAAAATTGAAAAAATAATTTTCTTTTGGATGAACCGACGACCATGACGCGGTTCGAGACATCGCAACCTCTCTTGCTATGGAATTTCGAGGGTCCTCCTCAAAATTCTGCCCCAGTTTGATTGGTGAATGCTTCAGACTGTTGCTTGTACGGCGCATGATTGGACTCGATTCGGAATTTTGAGGTCCCTCCTCAACATTCTGCCATAGTTTCCATTCGTGGGGGAAATGAAATTTTATTAAAATTTGACCGAACCCATAGGGTTGCCTACATTTCCCCTCTTAAACGGGAATCAGGTCAGGTGTAGTTCAATTGCAACATTGATAAAAACATAAAGAGTTACACATAGTAGCGCTTGACTACATCTGAGTTGATTGGCTTTGGCCAGATTTCTCCATCCATTTCTGAAAGTATAAGTGCTCCTCCTGTCAGTACTCGATGAACCATGTACGGGCCTTGACAATTGGGAGAGAATTTCCCTTTTGCTTCGTCTTGATGAGAAAAGATTTTGTTTAACACCAGTTGCCTCGGTGTGAATCGTCTTGGTCTGACTTACTTGTTGAAGGCTCTGGTCATTCTGTTCTGATATAGCTAACCATGACAAACTGCGTTCATTCTTTTTCCGTCTATGAAGGCCAATTGCTCATAGCGGCTTCTTTCCCATTTTGCATCGCTGAGCTCGGCTTCTTGTATGATTCTCATAGATGGAATTTCGACCTCAGCAGGAATGAAGGCTTCTATGCCATATACCAACATATAAGGAGTTGACCCAGCTGATGTGCGGACCTTGGTGTGATATCCCAGCAGAGCAAATGATAATTTATCATGCCATTGCTTATGCGTCTCTATCATTTTCCTCAGTATTTTCTTGATGTTCTTGTTGGCAGCCTCAACGGCTCCATTCATTTGAGATATGTATGTTGTAGAATTCTTGTGCTTGATCTTGAAGGTTTCACACATTGTTTTCATCAGGTCACTGTTTAGATTGGAAATCAGGGTCGGTGATAATTGACTCTGGGACTCCGAACCGACAAACATTGTTGTCGCTGACGAAATCAGCTACCACTTTCTTGGTAACTTCTTTGTAGGATGCTGCTTCGACCCATTTAGTGAAGTAATCAATGGCGACCAAAATAAACCTATGTCCGTTGGAGGCGGCAGGTTCGATTGGTCCAATAACATCAATGCCCCAAACGGTGAACGGCCATGACGAACTTGTTGCATTAAGCTCACTAGGATGTACCTTTATCATATCCCCATGTATCTGGCATCGGTGGCATTTTCGGACATATTGGATGCAATCTGTTTCCATGGTCATCCAGAAATAACCGGCCCGAAGTATCTTCTTTGCTAGGACGAACCCGTTCATATGAGGACCGCATGTACCCGCATGTATTTCGGCCAACAATTTTGTTGCTTCTCTTGCTTCGACACATCTTAGCAAACCCAAATAAGGAGTCCTCCTGTACAGGATTCCTCCGCTGTGAAAGAAATTGTTTGACAACCTTCGAAGTGTGCATTTCTGAGTAGCGTGTGCAGGCTCTGGATATTCTCCCTTTGCCAAGTACTCCTTAATATCATGAAACCAAGGCTTTCCGTCTGCTTCTTCTTCAACATGGGCGCAGTAGGCCGGCTGATTGTGAATACCCACCGGGATAGGATCAATGAAGTTCTTGTCTGGATGCTGGATCATAGATGACAAGGGGGCCAGTGCATCTGCGAACTCATTCTGGATTCTAGGGATGTGCCGGAATTCTATCTTTGTGAACCTCTTTCTCAATTTTTGTACATAATGTAGATATGGAAATATCTTGGAATTCTTGGTCGCCCATTCTCCTTGGACTTGGTGTATCAATAAATATGAGTCACAAATAACTAATAACTCCTGAACGTTCATGTCGATGGCCAAGTTGAGCCCCAAGATGCAAGACTCATATTCAGCCATATTGTTGGTGCAGGGGAACCTGAGTTTGGCGGATATCGGATAGTACTGACCGGTTTCTGATATTAAGACTGCTCCAATACCTAAGCCTTTGAAGTTTGCGGCCCCATCAAAGAACATCCTCCAACCATCGTAGGATTCTGCAATGTCTTCTCCTACGAATGATACCTCTTCATCGGGAAAATACGTTTTTAGTGGTTCGTATTCTCCATCCACAGGATATTCAGTGAGATAATCTGCTAGTGTTTTTCCCTTGACCGCCTTCTGAGTCACGTAAATAATGTCGAACTCACTTAACAGGATCTGCCATTTGGCCAGTTTGCCGTTAGGCATGGGCTTCTGAAAGATGTATTTCAACGGATCCATGCTTGATATGAGGTGCGTTGTATATGCACAGAAATAGTGCCTCGGCTTCTGTGCGACCCAAGTCAGAGCGCAGCAAGTACGTTCTAATAAAGAGTACTGGGCCTCATACGGAGTGAACTTCTTGCTGAGGTAGTAAATTGTTTGCTCCTTTCTTCCTGCCTCGTCATGTTGCCCAAGAACGCAACCGCAAGCTCCATCCAACACAGCAATGTAGAGTAGCAAAGGCTTACCTGGCTCGGGTGGTACCAGGACTGGTGGTGTTAAGAGATGCTCCTTGATTCTATCGAAGGCCCTTTGACAATCCTCGGTCCATTTGGTTGCAGCATCTTTTCTCAACATCTTGAAAATTGGTTCACAAATGACGATAGACTGGGCTATGAACCTGTTGATGTAATTGAGCCTCCCCAGGAAACTCATAACATCCTTCTTGTTCTTTGGTGTGACAATTCTTGGATGGCTTTGACCTTTGTTGGATCCAGTTCTATTCCTCGGCGACTGACAATGAACCCCAGCAACTTGCCAGCAGGAACCCCGAATGCACACTTTGCAGGGTTAAGTTTCATATTATACTTCCTTAACCTGTTGAAGAATTTTCTCAAATCTTCCATATGGTCCGCGGCCTTCTTTGATTTGATGATGACGTCGTCTACATATACCTTGATCTCTTTGTGAATCATATCATGAAATATAGTAGACATAGCCCTCATGTAGTTGGCCCCTGCATTCTTCAGACCGAATGGCATCATCTTGTAATAATACACTCCCCACAGCGTAATGAACGCCGTTTTCTCAGCATCTTCTTCGTCCATCCAAATCTGATGGTAACCGGCAAAACAATCTACAAAGGACTGCAACTCATTCTTGGCACAGTTGTCAATTAGGATGTGTATATTTGGCAAGGGGAAGTCGTCTTTCGGACTGGCCCGGTTCAGATCCCGGTAGTCGACGCAGACTCTTACCTTCCCATCCTTCTTTGGCACAGGCACAATGTTGGCTAACCATGTTGGATATTCGACCACCCGGAGAACGCCGGCGTTGATCTTCTTGGTGACCTCTTCTTTGATTTTTAAGCTCATGTCTGGTTTGAACTTCCTGAGCTTTTGCTTCACCGGTGGGCATGTTGGATTGGTTGGAAGCTTGTGGGCCACAATAGATATACTGAGGCCAATCATGTCATCATATGACTAGGCGAATATGTCCTCATATTCTCTTAAAAATTCCGTATATTTCTCCTTTTCTGACGGCGACAGATGGATGTTGATGCGTGTTTCTTTGACGTCCTCTACGTTTCCCAGGTTGACGACCTCAGTTTCGTCCAAGTTAGACTAAAGTCTATTCTCAAAGTTCTCGATCGTTTTAATAATATCCTCAGGTATATCATTCTCGTCTGACTCGGAATCCGTTTGTTGTGTTTCCTCATTGCATGTCACAGTCGTCAGTTCTTCAAGATAAGTAATAATAATGCTGTGTAAATAAAGTAATGGGGAGGAAAACAGTAGAAAGTAAATATAAGATTTATAAAGAAACGGGAAATTTTTTGATAAATAATAGTTTGAACATGGGAGCTCTTTCTTGCAGAAATTAAAAATGCGAAAAGGAAGAAAATTCTTTTAAATAAATAAACTGTAAATAATGCTTGTTTTGTTAGCCTTGCTACCCCGAGAATCGACATGCTTTGGTTGTCCTGACAGACCAATTCTTGAGATATGATCCTTTGCTCACGACCTGTATGGAAGGGCTCCTCCCCCTCCTCTTCAATAATGACACGGCAGTCCATGTCATCATCGTCTGGAAATAAATCCCTCATTGTTGCCAACGCTTCCTCTTCATCCGTATTGTAGATGATATCAGCTTGTTGGAAAGTTTGCTCCAAGTGAGGTATTGGCTGCTCCAATGGGTAGTAGGGGCCGCGCCATGGTGGCGACCAGTTCTTGAATTCCTTCCAAGTGTACTCGTACCCAAGATCGAAAGTGGTATCGTGCTTCTTGAGTGTTATTGGCTTCATTATTCCCTGGAGATTTTTACCAAGCCCTTTACCTGGCTCGTACCCTTCCCAGTTCAAGATGCTTTCAATCTTACTGTCCCACCACATGTCCTTATAAATGGCGTTAACTTGTTCGATGTTGTGTTAGATCTCTCAACCCAACTTCCTCCTTTCCATTGATGATCGAAAAGGTCTGGCGACCGTAGATATGGTTGCTACCATTTCCATGAATGATTACCTCTTGGTGATTCCATTCGAACTTCACAGCTTGATGTAGGGTTGATGCCACGGCCCCAACAGCATGGATCCAAGGTCATCCCAACAATAAGTTGTAGGATGCATGCACATATATCACTTGGAAATCTACATCGAACCAAGTTGGTCCCATCTGTAAGCACAATGTGATTTCTCCCATGATGGGCCTCTGCGAACCATCCAAGGCTTTTACGTTGATTTCTCCTTCCTTTATCTCATGTAGACTGTTGCCCAATTTCGTGAGTGTGACTAGCGGACAGATGTTGAGGCTGGAACCCCCATCAATTAGGATCCTTGTGATGAAACGATCCTCACATTGTACCGTGATGTGTAGTGCTCTATTAAGCCCTAACCCCTTGGGCGGTAGCTCATCTTCATGGGAAGTGATCTTGTGGCTTTCCAGTGCCTGGCCCACCATGTTGGCCATCTCCCCGCTGGTGATATTGTCTGGTACGTATGCTTCACTCAGCACCTTTAACAAGGCACTCCTGTGTGTTTCAGAGTTCTGTAATAGGGAGAGAATGGATATCTGAGCGGGTGTCTTGTTCAACTGATCGAGGATTGAATACTCCTTGGCTTGTATCTTTCTCCAATGATCGTCTGAACTTGTCTCAAGGGTGGGAGGACGGTTGGCGGCCAACTTGCTAGACTCGGCCAAATGTTCAGGGGTATAAACTCTACTAGTTCTTGTCATCCCCTGTGCGGGAATGGCTTCCTCAGACTTGCCTTTACCATTCCTCCTTGCTTCGGAGGTATAGTCCTATGGGATGGCGTTTGAGTAGAATGGCGTTATTGACATTGCCACTGGAATAGGTGTGGTCATTCTTATTCCCACCGGAGTATATGTTATAGGTGACCGGACTGCAACTTCGAGAGGCCGTACAAACTCAACTTCGATCGGCATTGGGGCCTTTCCTTTTGCAGGCGGTCTCGATTCAAACTCGAGTGGGATGGACATGTTTACCTCAACATCCTCGGATGGCTGCATCTGAACCACAATCGGGTTGAGAGTAATTGCGGGCTTCTTCAGATCACCTTCTGTAATCAGCCCAATTGATCCCTCGGGATCCCAATCATCATCTACCTCAATCATATGGACACCACCTTTCTAGTCGGGCAGCGGATTATTGCGAACATTAGGAGCAGGGTCCTTGGCTACAATGATCTTGTTGTCTATGAGAGCTTGTATCCTGTCCTCAAGGAACGACATTCCTCGATGGTGTGT
The DNA here is from genome assembly GCA_005239495.1 of Nicotiana undulata. Taxonomy (NCBI): domain Eukaryota; kingdom Viridiplantae; phylum Streptophyta; class Magnoliopsida; order Solanales; family Solanaceae; genus Nicotiana; species Nicotiana undulata. Next base: position 26,458 of record MDKH01163517.1, on the reverse strand, counting down.
CCCTTCATGCCAGAATGGTAAGCACATGATTTATTTGGGTTGACCCAGTGAGAAGGGTTCTCAGGGGCGGCAGCAGGAATGGGTGTGACACAACCAGCGGCTTTGAGCTTTTCATACAACTAGACAATGGGCTCGGCTATGGCAGTATACTATTTCGGAGAGCGACGGTCAAAGTTAGGGCGGGGTCTTGAGAAATGTTGGCGAGTAGGTGGTGATTGGTAGTGAGAAGGTTGGGGATGATAGGCATTGTAAACGGGAGCTAGTTGGGAATATCTGGGCGAGGTAGGCTGATATGTGGGTGATGGATCTTGGTACTGGGGTGAAGGTGCTTGGTAACTTGGAGCTGGTTGGTATGTGAATGAAGTTGCGGGATAGACTTGGTATTTAGGAGGGGATTTGGCTTGCTGTGCTACCATCACGGCTCCTACATCCTTCTTCCTGGACACACCACCGGATTGTAGAGCTTTATTAGTAGCTTGTAGAGCTTCAAAGTTGGTGACCATACCTCTTTTGATGCCCTCTTCGATTCGCTCTCCCAACTTGATGATGTCAGAGAACTTGTGACCTTCGACCATCATCAGTCGTTCATAGTATTGAGGATCCTGAGCTCGCACAAAGAACTTCTTCATTTGTTCCTCTTCTAAGGTCGATCTGACCTTGGCAGCTTCTGACCTCCAACGAGTAGCATACTTGCGAAAGGTCTCTGTTGGTTTCTTCTTTAGGTTCTGGATGTAGAATACATCCGGTTCATTCTCCGTGTTCAACCGGAATCTATCTATGAAGTCTGTTTCCATGCTTACCCAATTAGACCATTTCTGTGGATCCTGGCTGATGTACCAGGACATTGCATCTCCTTTCAAGCTCCTCATGAAGAGTTTCATGCGGATTCTTTCATCTTTTCCCACGCCGACCAGTTTTTCGCAGTAAGTCCTAAGATGGACTCTTAGATCACCAGTACCATCGAATATCTCGAACTTAGGAGGTTTGTACCCCTCAGGCAGTTCGACATCAGGTTGTATGCAAATGTCTTCATAGTTCAGCCCCTCAGTCCCTTTAACTACTTCGACGCACTGAACTCGGTTGGTCAATTTCTTGAGTTCCTCGGCCAGATTCCTGATGAGCCTATCCTTCTCGTTGGACTCAGGGGTATGCGGTGTGGAATGAGCCATGGTTTCCACATTAATGGGATTATCGTAAGCCTGGAAGTGGTCTTTTATCTGATCCTGGAGAGGTGGAGCGTTATGGTGACAGACATTGCATTGTGCTGGCGGGACTGGGTCCTTGGGGTGATTTGGTTGTTTAGGGATGTTCTGTGGTAAAGTGGGGTTTGGAGCATTTGGGAAGGGGATGTCTGGAACATTGAGGGAAAGTGATATGTGAGCCAAATCTTGACTTGGTCAAGTTCCTCTTGGAACTTCAGCAGTTTCTTTTCTAGTGGAGACATACCCTCGTGCAGAACCTGAATACCTCGACCATCAGAGGTCTCAACCTGTTCATCCCTGTTGTCTTTTCTGGTGCCGCTTGCCTCTGCCATCTTAGTTTTACCCTTGCTTTTCCCTTTGGGAGGACTGGGAGGAGGAGTAGGAGGAGGGCCCTTTGATCTCGTACGGTAGGCGGATGATGCCAGAATGCACGAACTAACCTTTTTGGAGGGAATTAATAAATAAAGAAAAACAAAACAAAAGGTAAGGAATTCAGTGAGGATTATAAAACATATTGCGGTAATTTAAACACGTAATGGGAAAATGTAAAATGCATCCTAAGTTGTGGAACCTCTTTGTGCCCGAGGTAGGCCTAGTGACAAATTAATTTGGAGAACTTGGAATGCTAAATGCATCATTTTATTGATGTTAAAAACGACTCTAAATATGCGAAAAATAAAGGTCATTAATGACCAATGGCCTTATTACATCAAAGGAGACAAAATAAAAGAAACCCCTATCTACTTGGCCCCAGAAGGATCTTCCCCATATTTGGCATTCCTGCTCCCTTTGATCAGCTTTCCCAACTCACGAAGTCCCAGCAGCAAGTAGGTCCTGGCTAGATATCCTCCTTCGGCTCCTTCAGCCTTTTTGCGGTCCTCGATCCTCTTGATGAACTTTTCCTCCAGCTCGGCTATACCTCGCTCAAAGTACCCTAACCTCTTGTTGGAGCTGATAGCCATATCCTTCCATTCCTCGATCAGCTTTCTGCTGGACTCGTGTATCTGGTGATGATTATCTTCAACTTCACGGAGCCTCTTGCATAGACTGTTGAATTTAACTTGCGCTTCGGCCTTCTCATCTATGACCCGGTGACCCTGAGCGAATCCTGGATCGAATTGGCCCTCCATATCTTCTTCTAACCATCTTAGATAGAAAGGAGTACAACTGGCATGATACCTGTCTGGCTCAATGGTGTCTTTCTCCAGTAAAATCTTGCAGTGCCACAAATGCTGGGCTTGGCACTTGTGAGGGTTGTCGTCGTCCTGGAAGTCTGCTCGAAAATGTCCCATCTTCTCAACCATAGGTATAACCTTCCTCCTCCCTGCTTGCCTCATAACTCTAAGAGGGACGTAAGGGTACGTTCCCCTCAGACTAATCAATATCAGAAAAGAAGCGTCTCGGGATCGGATGATAAATTCGTCCGTTGGAAACAATTCAAACATCCACTGAATCTGATCCTCGGTCAATTTTCCCATTAACTCAACCTATCCCTCGGCATTTTCCGGTTGAGCGAACATGTTTGGAATATAGTTCATTCCCTTTGGGTGGTTGAAGGCAATATGGTCATCCCTGATTCTTCGATGGATGTCTTGTCGGTAGTCACCCGTTTGCAGGTGTTCTGTGAGCCAAAATTGAAGCAGTAAGTTGCAACCTTTGAAGTGTTTTGCTCCCCGTTGACAATTTTCTAAGGCTCGGTATATGTCTGCAATGATCATAGGCACAATGTTGAAGTCCTGTCCGTTGATCCCATCCATTAAAGTCTTTGTGACCATGGCCAACCTAGTGTGAATCATCTCCTTCTTTGTCGGGAACACCATTAAACCCAGAAAACAAACCATGAAAGCAAACCCTCGGCGATGGATGTGCCCTTGAGAAGTGAGGGAGAACTCATCCTGATAAGTGCGGTATGATTTTCTACGACCAAACCTTTCGTACAAGTAATCAAAAGGGATGTACGTTAAAGATACCAAGTCTGGATTTTTCTTTAGTCCCAACATTTTGAGAAAACCCCGCCTGTGCGATTCTCAGGCATCAACAACCCTAGAGATTCCCAAGCCAAACCGGCCAAACCTCCTATTTCTTCCAGCAGCGGTGTCATTTCATTGTTTCCAAAGCGGAATACTGACCGGTCGCAATCCCAGAATAGGGTAGCAACCTCTATCATCATTTTGTTAGGCTGAATATCCAAAAGAGAGGGCAGGTTGCCCAAGTGTTTCCTGACGAGTGCTTTGTCGCTGGAGTGAAGATCCTCCCACCAGTTTAACAATTTTGGGTGGATATTGGCGACCATGCTGAATCTGAGGATTTCGTGCCTCATTTCTGCAAAACTAGAAGGGTTCGACCCTTACCCCCACCGGACTCGACTATTTAACATCAATAATTAGCAAAGAGCATTTAGTTCCCCAAATAAATGCACATAACGTGAAGGCGTTCGTTTGGGTTCCAGGGAAACCCAATGGACTTTGGACAAAGCTATGTTAAAGGCTATTGTGCGGACAACACACTGAGCCTGACTAGGTTTGACCATGATTCATGCAACATTACAATAGAGTAAGGTTTCTATGGGGTTTTAGACCGGAACCCTTGAGTGGACAACTCAAGGGGGAAGACACGGAACTATCGACTGCACCGCTGATCGACTAGTTTTACCGTAAATACGCCTTTCCGAATTTAGGGGGTGATAATATTGGAATAGCGCAACCACTCATTGTAAGCGTTGCTATAGGAATTTCGTTTGGCACGAGTGCAATATGAATGCGGAGCATGATATGCAATAAATATCATTTAAACAAATAGGCATGTATTTTCACGTTAAGGAAAGCGGTAAAGAAAGGAAATACAACAGTTATAATGGAAAGCGGTTACAAAGAAAACATGAAGATATGTCAGTTTTGTTCAGGTGAAATAAATACTTACGAAAATTAAACAATTAATAGCATATAACAGGGAATAGGAAAATGTGTAATCATTTAACCAAATTAAATGTTCAAATTCACAAAGCAACTTGTAATGGTATAATCTTAGGGAATATCCCTAGCAGAGTCCACATGCTGTCGTGTCCCCTTTTTTCTTGCACGGGTTAGGTACGGAGAGATCTGGTTTATGACATTTTGGACAACTCCTTAAAGGAAAGGTCTAAGGAAGAGTCGCCACCTAATGATTTTTATGGTGCGTTAGGGCACCTAGAGTAATTAACTCATGAACTAGTTTGCATTACCAGAGATTGGGTAAGGGCTTGAAGTTATCCCAAGGGGAAGGTGTTAGGCACCCCTCAAGATCAACAATTGTTGGTCCCAGCCAAGAAGTTTTGTGAATTTGGACGGTGAACAAGTAGCAAGTAAGGTTCATATAAGAGGGGATTTCAAATAACGACTTAAATTGTCAAAAGAATTTCAAAGAATAGTAAAGTAAAATCATTTGAATGAAAATGTCCTAGGTTTTAAGTCAATACGGATCACATCAATGCAATACCTGGTATGTCATGCCTCAAGTAGGGGCTATACGTGGTATTAGCGCACCGATCATCATATCCATATTCTACCCTTCCCGGCCCGTTAAGGTATTAAACACGCGTGTATCGGTCACGAAGCTTATTGCGTGCTATTACCCGTCCCATTCTATAAGCCCTGGAGAGTATTTAGGACTACTGATCCTACAAGGTGAGTACTAGGTTGAACCCCTAGGTTTAAAGGGATAAAATTCTAAGCGACATGTAAAACAACAAATAGGACCACAAATATGGGAACACATAAGGGCAAATAATGGCTCACAGATCCCTCCACAAGTAAACACGTAAATAGCACGTCTAAATCACAGTCAAGCCTCAAAGACAGGATTAAAAACAGAGGTTTAGAGATAAGACAGTATGTTTAAAAAAGGATATGTTTTGCAACAAAAAAAAACATAGTGATGAAGCAGAAGATTTAGTTAAGACCGGATAGTTTGGAAAGAGTGATTGATTTTTTAAGAGCAGTGCTTTAGATATAGCAGTAAGAATTAAAAGTGCATAGCGGTTCAAAGTTTCCAGTAAAGAGATAGATAACCTTTAGAAAATCAGTAGTCAGGAGTGGACAAGATTTAAATAAGACAGTAACTCCAAAAAGGAATCCAATAATCCAAAATGAGGTAAGGATCCAGTAGTTTACAACAGTTTAGTAAATGAAGAGTTAGTAAATCATTTCGGGAAAAACAGGAGTTTAGAATATAGGGAAAGTGTTCAAAATAAAATGATTTTGAGCAGAGTGAGGTAACTTTGAAACCCAGTAATAATAAATAATAGAACAGGAATCAGATAAAATTTCAGTAAAGAGGAAATAGATGCATGATTTCAAGATTCTGTGATTTTGAATACAGAGGAATTTTAGAGTAAAGTAGGATGAACTTCAAAGAGATAAAAAAACAGGAGTGAAAGAAAACAACAAGGTTTGAGAATTCCAAAAGGGACTGATTGTTACTAATACCAGCAAGAAAAACACAATTAGTTGGTTTTAATACGTATTAGGCCTAAAGTTTGCCTAGGCGCCATATACATTGCCTACTTATTTCAAAAATGGTGTACATGTATATTTAATCCTGATTTTAAAAGGGGTGTATTTACAGAAACGTTTCAAACGGTCAACCACATTTTAACGAGATTATTAGATTAACATGCTGATTAGGTGTTCAACAATTGCAATTCTAGACAGACATGCTGAAAGGTATAATCTTAAGGGCATGATATCTAATGCACATATGAATACCCTAAAACATGGTTTCTGTATGCTATGATTATGAAAATGCAGTAATAATGCCTTATAACAGTTTTATCACTTGTTACAGTTATTAACTGTGATCATGGATTGCAAAATGAGTAAAGTATACATGCTGAAAAATAAAAGAACCTAAGCAAGATTTCTAATGCATGTCCTAGACAGGTTATCTCTTGCACATGTAAGTAAGAAAACCCTATGATCATGTTTTCTACCCATTACTAGACTAAGCATGCATAGTCCACCCATATTCACTATCCAAACCCCAATATTTGTTTACAAGTTATTAAAAACCAATAATAATGAATTACAGTAGCAAAAGGAAAATAAGAAGTTACTTCTATAGGGAGCCTTCGATCAGGCCCACTCTTCTAACCTCACTCCTTTCGAGTTTCACAGCCTTAATATGGGCTGGGTGCGGCAAAGCTCCCTAGGGCCCTCATTGGGTCCCTGGCCAATACCAGTACCCAAACAAATTGCCAAAATTTAAGATAAGTGCAGTGTGGAATTACAAGCCTTGTGTGTCAGAGTTCCATGAGTACTCAGAGGTACTCAAGGCAGTGCTCACACGAAGGGGGTAGGACATAATTTCTAAGAGTAGTGTGAAGTGCAAGAAGGAGAGGAAAGTTTGTAGTTTGAAGGAAAGAGTTTACAAACTGGAGAGTTGTTTTGAAAGATTAGCTCTTGAAAGCAACAGAAGTACTAATTACAAAAGTTCAACAGTATAGGATTGCACAAATGTACAATGGGGTAAGGGGACAAGTATATCACATAATAACAAAGAGATACATAGACTTGAGAAACTCATTTAAGCATGGTTACGCAAATCAAAGAGGCTTAGGGGACCAAGAATGAGTAGGATTCACATGACACTAAACAGTAATGGAAAATAGCCCAACAGATGCATACAGGAATAGGTGAGGTATATAACAAGTACTGACTCAATCATAAACATCTAAAACCCAAAGTAATAGCAGGACAAGTATTAATAGCCAAACAGAAAGTTAATTACATATTTGAACAGTAGAAACACAAGTAGAACACAATTAGGTATATGATAAACTGAAATAGTAGTAAACACATTGGTTTGAAACTTGGAAATTAATTAAAACATACCAGTGAGAAAAGAGCAAAGCAGTATGCAAAGAGCACAGTGAGAGCACAATGTTAGCCTTGGCTTACAGCCGGCTAACAGTGGACAAGAATAGAGGAGGGCAGTAATAAAGCAAAGAGCTTTGTAAGAGAGAAAAAGTTCTAGCACAAGAGAGAGAGCTTAGAACAGTATTCTTGTTCCTTCTTGTTTAATGAAAGAGCAGCAGTATTTATAGTTGAAAACTGTGTAGAAAATAAGGCAAGAGTCATAATTAAACAGTAATTATGGAATTATATACCAGTCATGATCAGGTCAGTAGAAACAATCCCTTTAATTAAAGGATTACCTTAAACGGTAATATACGAATAATATAAGACTGAATATAGTATATATGGAAGTCACATAGGTACAAAACATATAATAGAGGCTAGGTATCAATTAGTATCAAACCAACATGGATACTCCCTTAATTGAAGGAGTTAAATTCAAACGGCAGTAGACTCATAGTAAACAAGGAAAGGTACCATATATGACTGGATTATATCACACAAGGAAACAATTTCAGCATAATAAGTATAGAACAAGTAATTAGTCTAAGTACACATAGTCTAATTAAGGAAATAACAGTAAGGATTCCTTAATAATGCAGTCAACCACGTAATAAGGTAACATAAATGATTTAAAGTTGTGAAACAAGGAAAGTAGCCGGAAATCAGTGTAGGAATATCAACACAGTAAATCAAGGATTCAAGAATCGGAATAATACTAATTCAAAGGGAAATAATATAAACTTCCAAGAAGACACATAAACAGGGTATAAACATAAGTAGCCAAATCAGGAACCCTAATAGGGTATTATTAGGGTGAAAATCATAGAATATTTTAATTAATCGAAGCATATTCATGAAAACCTAACAGACAAACAAATCGAATGAACAAACAGTAAAGATGAACTCAGAATACAAGATTAAAGCCAAACATTAGGGGTTTTTAACATAACTAGTTAGGTTAAGGGAGAACTTAATAAAGAAGTCATTTAAACAAGAATCATAGAACAACACTAAAAAATCGGAGAAAATCATTCTGAAGAAAGGTTTCAGAAACCCTAAGTGAAAAACTTGTTTAAAGATGAGAAACCTTTAAGAAAAAATGTAATAATACTCGCAATAAAATCGGATCTAGTGTAGATCTAAGAAAATCAGAAGGTTCGAAAAGTTAGGGTTTCAGAGATATCGGAGGAAGTAGAAGAACCTGCTGTGAAACTCAGGGATAGTGTTAGTTATGGCATAATCGCGTCAAAACCCCATCGGAGATGGCCGGAAAACCACCCAAGCAGAAACCCCAGTAGTTGTTAGGCATGGTAAAGACCACTGAAGGTCTCAGAGATGAAGTAGACCGGAGAAAGAGGCGTCATGGCGGCTGGTGGTCGAAAGAGGAGAGGCTGGAGGTGGCCTGAGACAGGCTGAGGGCCATCGGAGAAGTAGACGAACCAGAAGGTTCTAGAGAGAAGGAGGAGAGGAAGAGACGAGAAGAGAGAGATAGAGGTCTCGAAGACTGAAGGGTCTGGGGGGGGGTAGTTGGGGAGTTAGTTATAATAAGGAATTATCTGGGTCGTTGATCTCATTTGATCAACGGCTCAGATCGAGTGGGGGTTGGGCCGGGTTAAATTTGAATTGGGCTGGGTAGTTTAGGGGTCTGATGGGTTGGGTAATTGGATTTTAAAATGTGGCTAACATTTAAATAAAATAGGGCTAGATGTTAAATACCTAATAAAATAGATAATTAATTAATTAAAAATAGCCAATAATTATGAAAAAATGCAATTAAGCTAAAAATAGGTAAAATTACAGTAATTAACCAATATTAAGTTTAAAGATGCATAAATTTCAAATTAAAATAATACAAGATGTCTAATTGGGCCATAATTGCAAAATTATTGTAATTGAAATTAAATAAGACCCAATTGGCTAATTTGTGAAATAATTGGATTTCAATAGATAGAAAATGGGTATAAATAACATAATGAGCTAGGAAATATTTTGAAATTATTTGGAGCATAATTTATGGATTATTTAATTATGAAATATTTAAAAGAAGCAGGAAAACAACTTAATAAAAAATATGAAAAATAGGGAAAAACACTCATGATTACGAAGAGTAATTTAAAAGCTTATATGCAAATTTACAAATAATTTGAGGAAAAGTTGGGTATCAACAATGACCGCCTCTATACCCAGGCGCCAGGGCCATCACAACAACCCCATCAACGTGGACACTTTACCTCATTCCACCCAACATGTCATACACACATGAATCCTATGAGAAGGATATGCTTATTAATAATCTGGCCGAAGAACTCAAGAAGCTGACTGGCCGAGTTCAAGGTGTTGAAGGAGGAAAGAGAGTTGAAGGGTTGAACTATGAAGATCTCTGCATACAGCCCGATGTTGAACTACCAGAGGGTTACAAACCTCCTAAGTTCGAGATGTTCGCCGGTACACGCGATCCTAGGGTCCATCTGAGGACCTATTGTGATAAATTGGTTGGAGTGAGAAGAGATGAAAATATTCGTATGAAGCTATTTATGAGGAGTCTCACAGGGGATGCTCTGTCTTGGTACAACATCCATGACCCTAAGAAATGGTCCAATTGGGTAAACATGTCGTCAGATTTAATGGACATGTTCAAGTTTAATACAGAGAATGCACCAGAAGTGTTCTATATTCAGAACCTCAAAAAGAAGCCCATTGAAACTTTTCGCGAGTATGCTACTCGTTGGAGATCTGAAGCAGCTAAGGTCAGGCCTGCCCTAGACGAAGAACAAATGAACAAATTCTTTGTCCGGGCATAAGACCCACAGTATTATGAGCGGGTGATGGTGATTGAAAACCACAAATTCTCTGACATCATCAAGTTAGGTGAGAGAATTGAAGAGGGAATTAAAAGCGGAATGGTTACTAATTTTGAAGCATTACAAGCTACGAACAAGGCCCTTCAGTCTGGTGGCATATGCAAGAAGAAAGATGTGGGGACCGTAATGGTTGCATAGGGACTAAATCCCCACTGACATATCGAACTTCTCCACTCACCTACCAAGCACCCCCGCCAACATATCAGTCAGCACATCCACCAACATATCAGTCATCTCCACCACCTACCTATCAGCCTACTTCTCCCAGATATTCCCAACCAACCCCTTTTTATCATACTTACAACTATCAACCGTCTCAATTCTAATCACCCCCTGCTCGTCAACATTTCTCGAGACCTCGACCCAACTTCGACTGCAGGCCGCCCAAGCAATATACTTCTATTGCTAAGCCCATTGACTAGCTATATGAAAGACTGAAAGTTGTTGGTTATGTCACTCCTATCCCTGTCGTGACCCCTGAGAATCCCTCTCAATGGGTCAATCCAAATAAGACATGTGCGTACCATTCCGGCATGAAGGGGCATACAATTGAGGAATGTCGCTCACTGAAAGATAAGATTCATTATCTGATCGATAATAAGGTCATCCAAGCAAAGGAGGCTACTCCAAATGTTTGCAACAATCCGCTCCCAGACCATGAGGGTGGAGGCGTCAACATGATAGAGATAGAAGAAGATTTTGACTTAGAGGGGTCGATCGGGTTGATCATAGAAGGTGATGACCCAAAGAAGCCGGCAGTCACACTTAATCCTATTATAGTCCAGATTCATCTATCCAGGGATGTTAAGGATGCTACGTCAGTCCCATTCGAGTTTGAAACGGCACCACCTGCAGATGCACCTGTGCCATTCGAAGTTGAAGTTATGCCACATGCTAAGGCACCTGTTCCATTTGAAGTGAAGGTAGCCGCATCAATCACAGTGACGGTGTCAACCACGCTGCCTTTCTACACCAATGTTGTACCTTGGGACTATGTAGTAGAGGCAAGAAGGAATGGTAAAGTCACGATAGAAGAACCTACTGCTGCACAAGGAATGACAAGGACCGGCAGGGTCTATACACCTGAACACTTGGTAGAATCTAGCAAACAAGCTTCCAACAGACCACCCATCATTGAGACAGGCCCAGATGATATTTGGGGGAAGGTTCAAGCCAAAGAATACTCTAGTCATCAATCAGTTAAACAAAACCGCAGCCCAGATATCCATTCTGTCATTGCTGCAGAATTTGGAGATGCACAGGAATGCTTTGATGAAAGTGCTGAACGAGGCATATGTGCCAAATGACATCACCAGTAGGGAAACGACCAATATGGTAGGGTAGGTGCTGGAAAGTCATAAGATCACTTTTCACGAGGACGAACTGCCACCTGAAGGGTTAAGTCACAACAGAGCCCTGCACATCACTGTGTAATGTGGGGACTACTTCATCACCGGGATTCTGATTGACAGGGGATCCAGCCTCAACATCTGTCCGCTGACAACTCTCAAGAAGTTGGGAAAGGGATTGTACGAGATAAGAGAAGGATATATGAACGTAAAAACTTTCGATGGCTCTCAGAGGTCTACCATCGGGGAAATCAGTCTTTGTCAGCAAATGGGACCCACATGGTTCGAGGTTGAATTTTAGGTGATAGACATATCGGCGTCCTACAAACTGTTATTGGGACGGTCGTGGATACATGCCGCTGGGGATGTGGCGTCAGCATTGCATCAAGCAGTGAAATTTGAATGGAACCACCAGGAAGTGATCATCCATAGATATGGAAGCAACCCTATCTATAGTCGCTAGACCATCCCGGTGATTGAAGGTAGAAGAAGGCTTGGCAGAGAAACCTACCACCATATCGAGAGGGTCAACGCAATAGACAAAGACAAGTGGTGGGACAGTAGGATCGAAAGCATACTAAATTGGAGTGAATACGAGCCTGGTAGAGGACTCGGTAAGAATCTTCAGGGAATCTCCAAGCAAATACAGCTCAAGCGCCATGGCACCACTTTTGGGCTAGGATACAAATATACATGGCAAGAATACAATAATTGGTCGCCCCCATGGCGCGACCCTTATTACCCATTGGAACAACCTATACCAAATCTGAAGCAGACCTTTCAGCAGGCCGATATCATATGGGGGTCAGAAGAAAAAGAAGCACTGGCAGCCTTGAAGAATCTATTCTTGGAAGATGATGATATGGAATGTTGTGTCATTGTTGAGGAGGAGGAAGGCCCTTCCATCCAAATCGTGAGCAAAGGATCATTCCTTAAGAACTGGACCGTCAGAACATCTTGGGCCCGACGAATCCCGTGCTGGCAAGGCTGAACAAGCATTGTCTATTTTCATTTGCTAATGATTTCCTTTTTCGCATTTCTATTTTTCGCGATAAGATCTCCAATGTTCTAACAACATTTGTTTAAATTATCATTAGCTTTTTATTATGTTTTAATGAATCAATATTTATTATTACCGTTTTTCTCTCATTACTTCTATCTATACAGCATCACTATTTCCTATCTTGATGAACCAATGACTATAACATACAAAGAGACAACGCAACAAAATGACAGTGATTCAGAAGAAGAGGATGTCATATCCGTTGAAATTATCTGAGAAGTCGAGGATTTTGAGAATAGACCTAAGTCCAATCTGGATGAAACTGAGGTCGTCAACCTGGGGAATTCAGAGAATATCAAAGAAACTTGTATCAGCATCAATTTGTCACCGTTAGAGAAGGAGGAATACACACAATTCTTGAAAGAATATGAAGACATATTTGCATGGTCGTACGATGACATGACTGGTCCGAGTACATCCATTGTGGCTCACAAACTGCCAACTTATCCAATGTGCCCGACGATAAAGCTGAAGCGCAGAAAGTTCAAGCCTGACATGAGTTTGAAAATCAAAGAGGAATTTACCAAGCAAATCAACGCCAAGGTTTTCAGGGTGGTTGAATATCCAACATGGTTGGCCAACATCGTGTCAGTACCGAAGAAGGATGGGAAGGTCAGGGTTTGTGTCGACTACCGGAATCTCAATCGGGCCAGTCCGAAGGATGATTTCCCTCTTGCAAACATACACATCCAGATTGACAATTGCGCCAAGCATGAACTTCAGTCGTTCGTGGATTGTTTCGCCGGTTACCATCAGATTTGGATACAAGAGGAAGACGCTGAGAAAACGTCTTTCATTACGCCGTGGGTATTCTACTGTTATAAGATGATGCCATTTGGCCTAAAGAATGCTGGGGCCACTGACATGAGACATATGACCACCATCTTCCACTACATTATACATAAGAAGATCGAGGTATATGTGGACGATGTCATTATCAAATCCAAGAAAGCCACATACCATATAGCAGATCTGAGGAAGTTCTTTAACAGGTTGCAGAAATACAACCTGAAGTTAAGCCCCGCGAACTGTGCTTTCGGGGTGCATACTGGAAAATTGCTTGGGTTCATCGTCGGCCGTTGAGGAATAGAATTGTCACGCCCCGATTTCGGAGAGCGCGACCGGAACTTAACCGAGTGAACCCGGTCGAGCAAGACTATTAGCCTTTCCTATCCGTCTCCTTTTCTCCCCATGATTAAGTTATACCATCGTTTATTGAGTTAGTAGGAGATAAAGAAAAAGTGTACGTACGTAATATTAATCCATTCTTCCTCATATACTTATTTCCAAAAGTTAAGTCTTCCAAAACATACATGCTAATTACAATCTTTATAAGATGGAATTACAGTTACAAGTTAACCCAATAACTACCTAACACACACACGAACCACATGAGAGTCTACGGAGCCTCTAGGGATAAGGAAGACAAACAAAATCCTGCCGGCGACAATGCCCCGGCTATACCTCAAAATGTGACAACATAACCGAAAGGATAGCAACATCTTTTCACATGACCCCGGGAAGAAGCGGGGCTCATCGAGACAGCTGTGAAGGGAAGGAGAAGCACCACTACCTGCGATCATCGCAACCTGCTATAGAGCCACATACATCCATTTAAAAGATGTTGAGCCCCCGGCAATAGGGACGTTAATACAATCGAATAGTACTAGTATGTATGAACAACTCTACCCTAAGTAGAATAATTAGTAAACAAGTAAGAAAATAATCACAGAATTCAAATAACATTTTGCCGAAATCAAGGAAAACGAAGGAGAGCCCCATAGCATTCTTGTTTCATCCTTATGATCAATTAGCCTTTTAATGCCAAGTGCCACCACTTATAATACAACTGTGTCATTCTTACACGGAGTCTGGTCTCGGCCCGACCGGCTAAGCCATCCCAGTGAGACATATCCACCATCATAATTTATATCCTTATTTCGATGTAAATACCACCATGAGCGCAACATGTAGTCCGATCTCCGCCTGATCAGTTCGTGTTCCTTTCTCCTCACTTATCACATAGTCCTTAGCACGTGGATACATTTGGGGCTGAGTTTATTTCCCTTTTTATTCATATAAAGACACTCTTCCTTGTAAAGATAAGTTCCAACACATGATAAATCATACCCATAATAGGATAAGCATAAAGAATCATAATTCAACATTTCAAGTAACATGGAGGCATCAGAGACAATTAAGACAATTAAGGAATAGAAGTTTTCCCTTTTAACACATTGAGACAATCAATTCACATAGAACCAAGCAAGAGGCTCATACCAATTACTCGAACACCAATAAGTCGATCCTACGAAGGTCAGAGTTTAGCCATACATACCTCAATTTGGGGGTTTTTCTTAATTTCTACCACAATTCACCGGACCCTTTTCGCACATTCAATCTAATTCACAATGTAGCACAATTGAACCCATAATTAGGAATAATGATCATGGATTAAGCTTACTTGAGCATTGTATCAAACATTAGGTGCTTATTAAGATTGTATGGTCCCCTTTTTAGTGAAAGATTACTCTAACCTATTTCCCCTTACTAGTTTATGATTACTTGATTACATGCATGTATGATTTCTATCCCCATTCCCATGAAATAACCTATACATGGTCCATTTTAACTAAACTCTGGAAATTAAGGTTGGTGTGGTAGAAGCTTACATCTTAGGTTGAAGAAATTGATGCCCTGCTTGATTAGTTCCAAGCTTGAGTGGTGATGGAGGATCAATTGGAGGGAGTTGGGACCTTCTCACTCTAGAACCCACTCTCTTCTCACTCTAAATTATCAGAAAAATGGCTAAAACATGGGGGATGAGTGTTATATATGGCTGGGGGTCGGGTTTTAAAATTAGAAAAATAGGTGCCCTGACGCAGGTTTGCGGCCCGAAATGCGATCGCATTTCGGTTATGCGGTGCGTAAACCTGCCGCATAACTGGCCTCAACTGGGCGAAAAAGAAAAAGGAAACTACCCAGGAATGTGGCAATTATGCGGTCCGCATACCTGTTATGCGGTCGCATAGTGCACCGCAAAACTTGAGTGCAAATATGCGACGAACTATGCAGCCCGCATACACGAAATGCGATCGCATTTTGGGCCGCATAGTTTCCCTCAAAATGGACAGCATTCTGCCCGGCTATGCGACCATTATGCGGTTTTCATACCTTATATGCGACCGCATAGTGGACCGCAGATCCGCATCCCTCCACGAGTTTCTTCCTCTATGTCCGGGGGTAATTTTCACTCCTAGGAGGTCCAACCTAAGAACTTCTACAGCTATTTCAACATGAGGGTCTAACTGGGCATTGTTTTTTTTATTAAGAATTCTACGGGTCTTTACATCCTCCCCCCCACTTAAGATCATTCATCCTCAAATGAGGATCGGGAAATTATTTGGGTTTGAAAATAATATATGCCAACAACCAAATTCAACTAACTCCGAATGTTTCTAAAAATATTTCTAGAGTTTCCTTTGTAATTAAGCCTATCCACCTGTCATAGAACCCCCGAAACACGATTCAACAAATTTCACATAAGCAGTTAACACATTAGCATATAAATACAGCATAAATTTGGGAGTTATAAGAGAATAGATGATTAGGTAAGTGGGGTGGCTCTACACAATATGACAAGAAATGCAATTATTTAGAGATGACGACTTCATGAACTATTACCTGACTTATTCAAACAAATGAGGGTATTTCTGTTTCATTTCATTCTCCGCTTCCCAAGTAGCTTCCTCGACTTGTTGGTTCTGCCATAATACCTTAACTGATGTGATTTCCTTATTTCACAATTTACGAACCTGCCTATCAAGGATAGAAATTGGAACTTCCTCATACGAAAACTCTTTATTAACTTCAACGGTCTCAAGAGGCACGATGGCGGACGGGTCTCCAACCACTTTCTTCAACATGGACACATGAAACACCGGGTGCACCAATGACATTTCAGGGGGCAACTCCAGCCGATATGCCACCTGTCCTACCCTCTGAGTGATTCTATAGGGCCCGACGTACCTTGGACTCAATTTCCCTTTCTTTCCAAACTACATGATCCCCTTCATAGGAAATACCTTCAAGAACACCCAATCATCTTCTTGGAACTCTAAATCCTTGCACGAACGTCTGAATAGGATTTCTAACGGCTCTGAGCAGTTTTTAACCGCTCCTTTGTGATTCTATCCTTCTCCATAGCTTGATGCACGAGATCCAGTCCCAGCAGTTTGGCCTCTACAACCTCAAACCATCCACTTGGTGACCTACACTTCCTACCGTACAAAGCCTCAAATGGTGCCATCTGAATACTGGCATGGAAATTGTTGTTGTAAGAAAATTCTATAAGTGGCAAATGATCATCCCATCTACCTCTAAAATCAAGAACACAAGCTCGTAACATGTCCTCAAGCATCTGGATAGTCCACTTTGCTTGTCCGTCAGTTTGCGGGTGGAAGTTGTGCTGAGATTTACCTGCGTCCCCAAACCTTGCTGAAATTTCTATCAAAGATTAGTTGTGAATTGGGCCCCTCGATCTGAGATAATGGAAACTGGAGTGCCATGAAGCCTGACTATTTCCTTGATATACAACTGAGCATATTGTTCTGCAGTGTCGATGGACTTGACCGGTAAGAAATGTGCTGACTTCGTGAGTCGATCCACTATTAACCAAATTGAGTCAAACTTGCGCGGAGTGCGGGGTTACCCTACCACAAAATCCATATTGATCATTTCTCACTTCCACATCGGTATTTCTATAAGCTTCGCCAACCCCCCGGGCCTTTGATGTTCGGCCTTCACTTGCTAACAGTTCGGACACTTAGCTACAAAGTCCGCCACACCCCTCGAGCTTTTGATGGTACATTTTCGTAGAACATGGGTGTACGAAATATCTTGAATTATGAGCCTTTGCCATTATCCTCTCCCGAAGGTCATCCACATCCGAGAAACATAATCGACCTTGGCACCGCAAGACACCGTCATCCTTTCTAAGCGAAAAAGCTCTGGTTCTGTGATTAAGAATTGCCTCTTTTAGTCACGCCAATGCTGGATCATTGTATTGCTTTTCCTTGACTTCCGCCACAAGTGAGGATTCTTCCCTGTTATGTACTACAACATCCCTTTCGTCAGAGGCCGTAAGACAAACTCCTAGATGTCGTGCCCCTTTTTTCTATCACACGGGTCAGGTACGGAGAGATCGGGTTTATGACATTTTGGACAACTCCTTAAAGGAAAGGTTTAAGGAAGAGTCGCCACCTAACGATTTTTATGGTGTGTTAGGGCACCTAGAGCTGATAACTCATAAACTAGTTTGCATTACAAGAGATACGGTAAGGGCTTAAATATATCCCAAGGGGAAGGTGTTAGGCACCCCTCAAGATCCACAACTGTGGGTCCCAGCAAAGAAATTTTGTAAATTTGGACGGTGAACAAATAGCAAGTAAGGTTCATATAAGAGGGGATTTCAAACAAGTATGAAAATCTTTAAAGGTTTTGGAAAAAAAATTAGAATAAACATTTGAAAAGAACTGTCCTAGGTTTAAAGTAATACGGATCACATCATTGCAATACCCGATATGTCACACCTCGAAGAGGAGGGTACACGTGGTATTAGCGCACCGGTCATCATATCTGTATTCTACCCTTCCCGACATGTTAAGGTATTTAAAACGCGTGTGTTGGTCATGAATGCTTATTGTGTGCTATTACTCGTCCCATTATATAAGTCCTGGAGGGTATTTAGGACTACTATTCCTACAAGGTGGGGACTAGGCTGAAACCCTAGGTTTAAAAGGATAAAATTATAAGCGACATGTAAAACAAACTGGATTACAGATATGGGAAACACATAAGGGCAGATACGGGGCTCACAGATCCCTCCATAGATAAACACATAAATAGCACGTCTCAAACATAATCAATTCTCGAAGGCAGGATTTAAAACATGGATTTTGAGTTGGAAAACAGTAGGCTTCAGCAATTTTGGTAAAAAGAATGCCTTTGAAAACTCAGTAATGCAACGGGAAATAGAGGACAGAATAATTTTCGGATAAAGAATGAATGAGTTCGGAGATCCAGTAATTTAGATATAGAAGCAGGATGTTAGAAATCCTCAGTAATAGTTTTAAATAATAGAGTGATTAAAAGGGAAGGCAAGTGACCTTAAAAATCCAGCAATTTAAACACAATGGGGGGTCAGTAATTTAATGAAAATAGTAGGCTATTTCAGAAACCCAATAAAGTTGAAAATGAAACGGGAATTTTAAAAGGCAAAGTGATTTCAGAAAAAGGGTAAACTGACTCTGAAAACCAGTAGTTTGGAAACCAACAGAGCAAGAGTCTAATAAAGTTCAGTAGAGAGTAAAGGAACACATGATTTCAAAAATCAAGGTTTTGAAAAATATAGTATGAGTTTTAGAGCAAAATAGGGTGAAATTCAGACAGGGATAAAAAAACAAGAATGAAGCAGTAAAGTTTTAAAGATTTCAAAGAAAACTAATTAATTCTAATACCAGCCAAGTGTAACACAATTGATTTTAGTTTTAGCACGTATTAGGCCTAAAGTTTGCCTAGGCGTGCGTATACATTGCCTATTTATTTTAAAGGGTGAACATGCATATTTAGTTCTGATTTTAAGAGAGATAAATTATGATACATTTGCAGAAAAACGTTTCAAACCAATTAACCCCATTTTGGCGAGATTATTAGATGTTAACTAGACGTTCAACAAAGTATAAAACAGACATGCTGAAAGAAAAATCCTAAGGATCATGGTATCTAATGCATATGCATGGGAATACCTAAAAGACATGGTTTCTAAATGTCATTCTTATGAAAAAGGAAACAGAAGTACATTATAGCAGTTTTATTATTGGTTGTAATTATTAACTGTGAGCGAGGCTGATAAATGATATGACTATAATAGACATGCTGGAATGAAGAACCTAAACAAGATTTTTAATGCATGAAATGCATGTCCTAAATAAGATGTCTATTGCACACATAGGGGAATAAATTCTATGGTCATGGTTTCTACCCATTACTATACTGACATGCATAATCCCCTCCCTCATTCACTATCCAGCCCCAATATTCGTTTACAAGTTATTACAAACCTGAATAATAAATTACATTAATGAAAGGAAAAATAAGAAGCTACTTCTATAGAGAGCCTTCAATTAGGCCCATTTCTCCCAGCCTCACTCCTTTCGAGTTTCACAGCCTTGGTGGCCTGGGTGCGACAAAGCTCCCAAGGGGCCCAATGGATCCCTGGCCAATACCAGCACCCAAGCAAAATTGCCAAGATTTTAACAAAGTGCATTGTGGAATTACCAGCCTTGTGTGTCAAAGTTCAATGAGTACTCAGGGGTACTCAAGGAAATGCTCACACGAAGGGGGTAGGGCCTAATTTCTAAGAGTAGTGTGAAGTGCTTATTGTTTAAAAAGTGTTGAGTTTGAAAGTGTTCTGAAACAACAGTTTTGAAAAATGACTTCAAAGAACAATGTAAGAATTTCACAAAAGGGAATTATTTGCAAAAGAGAAAGAAACATGTCAATCACAACCCAGCAAGGTGTAGGGTTCCAACTCAACAGGGGAAAGGGAGTTGGGGACAAGTAATTCATATGTTAAAAATAGAATAGAATTACAGATTCACATAGTTACCACATAGTTGTCACAAGGCAGTCATAGATTGACAGGATCAGAACTATATATAGCATTTAGCAATCAGATAGAAGAATACATGTTGCAGCATGAGAGGCTAGATAAGGGATGAGAGCATGTAACAGTAGTCATGTTGAGACAAGAACATAGACAAATAATCATACTAGTGACATAAGTCTCACATAAAGTCATACAGGAGGGACAAGGGATATATTAGACTGATAGGAATAGCAGGGGTATGCTAATTATACTAGATTCAAACAATTATAGAGAATCACATGAGGAAAGTAGAGTACTTATTAGACTAACAACAGAGAAAGGCCATTATAGAATTGTGTTAATTACATGGTAGGCAGTAGAACCACAAGATAAAACACCAAAGGAATAGCAGGCATATAAACAAGAATTGAAGCATATTGTGTAGAGACAGTTATAAAATTAAATTAGATTCATACCGGTTGATTGTTATAGAATAGCAAGGTGCAAAGAGATAGAACAACAACAACAGTATGCAGAACAAAGCAGCAACAAAGTAGTAATGTGCATAAGCAAAAGAGCAGCAAGGGCTACTAAGTGTGTGTGTGTGCTACCAGTGTTAGTGTTCGTGTTGTTAAGAGTGAAGGCAGAGTATATATATAGTTGAAACAAAGTAGTGAATAATGGAAAACAAATCAAGTCAAGTAGTAATTGAAGGACTCGAAATCAATTAAATCAGGAAATTAAGGCAGAAACTCCCTTAAGCCAAGGGATTTGATTCAAACGGTAAGAATCAGTGATATATAAGGCAAGGAGAATAAATACATGATTAATAAAGGAAGGATCAATGTAGTTCAGTAATGGTAAGAACTAGGAATTAGTAAAATAAGAGTAAAGCCAAGTCTTCCCTTAATTAAGGGAGACATTTCAAAGACAAAGAGAAAAGTGGCAAATAAGGAAACATTTCACATAAGGAAATCATTCAAAATACCTTAAGTATAGCGTAAGTAATCAGGGCTAGGTACTTAGGGTTTAATTAAAGAAACGGAAGTAACATACAATTAATAGAGTAGTCGATCACATAATAAGGTAATAAAATAATTTGAAGTTTTAAACCAAAGGAAGTAGTCGGAAATCAGTACAAGTATCCACACAAAATTAGGGATTCGAAATTGATACTAATTAAGGGAATGTCTCGTGTATCAGCGTATAGAATACAATGCAGTACTACTTACAATCATTCAGGGATTCAAGATAATATTGATTCAAGCATAAGAAACGACAAAATCAAAGACTCAGTAGCACAACGAAGCAACAATCACTAAGAATCAGGAATCACTCGTGGGAAAACAGACACACGTATAAATCAAAAGAGCAGACATACTAAAGATTTAAAGAAGTATTAAAACTAAAGTTTTAACATAACAAGCCATGATTCGAAGTGGTAAACACTTAAGCATGCGAGAAAAGTCACTGGAATTTTGAGAAAATTGTTTGAAGAAAAGACTTTAGAAACCCTAAGTAGAATTGCTCTCCCTTCTCTCTAGAACAGCGCCTAGAGAGAGAAAGCTACGCTCTTGATTTTACCGGCCAAGATGGCCACTGCCACCGGCGGCCAGCCACCACCAGTGGCTGGGCTGCCCCCCACGACCCCACCCAGCGTTGCCCATCCCCCTTCGAGTTCAAACGACTCCCCACCAGCTATGGACTACGCTAAGGCTGTAAAGCCATCATCGAAAATTACTGTTGTAAACGAGCGAATTAATGTTGTGGGTCCAATTCCTATTAGGAGATCCTCGTTTTTACAAGGTGAGACTTTAATTGAGTTCATGGAATCTGAAGTTGACCGTATGAATGTCTTGGAAGGATTGCAATATGCAGTTGTATGTAAATTTTCATGTGGTTGGCCTGAACTAAGTGAATTACGTCGAATAATTCCAATTCAATGCGGAATAAAAGGTGAATGCAACATTGGTTACCTACATGATCGTCATATATTAATAAGGCTATCTTTGTGGCAAGATTTTATAGAGTTTACCTCAAAAATTATTTATTATGTGAAAGACAAGAATGGAAAAGAATTCCATATGAGGACACTGATCTATGACTCAAAATTTAAACCTTGTGAAGAAACTTCAAAAGTCATGGCCTGGATTTCTTTTCCAAACCTGTTACCTACTTTTTTTGTTAAAGAAGTCCTTTTTTCTTTAGCATCAGCAGTGGGTAAGCCTTTACATCTGGACCTAGCTACTATTAACAAAACAAGACCTAGTTGTGCTTGTGTGAAGGTATTAGTTGATCTACTGGCTGACCTCCCAAAGAAGAACATAATGAACATACGACATGATACTACACAGGAGATTCGAACAGAGTGGATAAATATAAAATATGACTATCTCCCTAAGTACTGTCGTGAATGCAAATTACAGGGACATGACATGATGGAATGCTGGAAATTACATCCTGAAATATGGCTAATACTCCTGTAGCAGATGCGAACACAAAAGGCAAGGTGGTAATTTCTAACAATGCTACCAATAACAACACTGGTCCTCTTCTAATTCTATCTAGTGGAAAGGTGGTGGGAAACACACAACAACAGTGGAAAGAAGTTCGAGATTTAAGAAACAGGAATAGGGGAAAACAAGTTTAGGGTAATGAAAATACAGGTAAAGAAATAGTACCGGCTGGTAAGCAGACTACTGTCATGCCTCAGTAGGTACACATTACAAACAAGTTTGCACTACTGGAGGATGCAAGTACACAGGCACATGGGAATAATCATCTTGCACTTGTAGATGATAGCAATGTACAAATTCAAGACCCTAGTGAATCAAATCTGAATGCAGCAGCACCATCTTTCAAACCCAGATCTCCTGCAAAAGATAAAGGAAACAAAGGTCAAAAGAGTAATCAGCATACAATTGGGAAGAGTCTCAACTCAACAAATCCTATAACTAAGCAAGGTGTAATAAATGAGGGTGAAAAACAAGGAGACACAGGTGTCAGAGAGCAGCTATCTGAGCAGCAACTAAGGGAATCCACTCAACAATGGGTCCAAAGAGCTTTTCAGGGAACCCTAGTTGCTACTAACACCTCTTCCCAAGAGGTACCAACACAGGACACTAGAGTCAACATTCAACTGGAGCAGAATGAACATGATGATCAAGTTGCAGACCCAGATTTTGATCAATTCACAAACAAGGACAAATTAAATTGGCAAGGAGGAAGATTATGGGTGAATCAAAGAGAGGTAGACTCAGTAGAGGGAGAGATACCAGATGACATGCCAATGGAAGAAGAAGATGGGGCAGACACAGTAGAAGAAGAAGACCAAAGTGTGAATGACATACAAAAATCTACCCAAAACAAGGAAGAATTAATTGCTGCCAAGGTGAAAGTTACTACTGTTGTTAATCTGGACAACACACAGGAAAAGGAAAAGGGGGATATGGTTGATAAAGGACCAAATATACAGGTTATAGAACAAGGAGGACCAGGTTGAGGTGAGGAAATTGAAGCTTCTGTCACTAGAGGAACTAAGCCAAGTAATACACCTAAAGAACAGCGAGAGGATGCTGACATTGGTACATTAAAGTCATGCCAGGAGATATAGCAACAGGGCCTGAAACAGACTATAACTATTGCCAATACAAATGCTGAAATGGTGCAAGGATAAGTCAAATGAGGGGGAGGAGAATGCAGAACAAACACCTAAGGACCTTGATGAAGAATCTTCAATCCAGAACTTCTTAAATGTGGCCAGGCAGGGCGAAATTTCACCCAGACACATTGAAGAAGCTAAATCAGAAGAAAAAGGGAGAAAAAAATCCAACAAAGAAGTCCCCACAATTCCACCAAGGGGGGTACAAACACGAGGGACAATATCTAAATCCAAAAATCAATAAATGGATACAATTATTTGGAATGTTAGATCAGTCAACACAATTCAAGCATTTGAGAGATTGATTACAATGCATAGACAGAAACACTTTGAATTTATTGGCATAATGGAACCAATGCAGCAGAAAAACAAGTTAGGAAGGTACAGGAGAAGAATAGGATTGAGTCAAGCTGTTGCAAATGTATCTAATAAAATCTGGGCTTTTATTGATGAGGTGTTTGAAGTAACAATTATGTATGACTTGGTGCAAAGATGACCTTAAAGCTATACCATACAGAAACTCACATTGAACTAATGTTGACACTAGTATATGCATAATGTGATGCAATTGAGAGGATTGAACTATGGGATTCACTATATGCAATATCCACGGACATGACTACACCATGGCTAGTGGGGGTGACTTCAATGTCATCTGGGATGAAGAAGAAAAATATGGAGGTCTACCAATGCACATAAATGAGGTAGATGACTTCAGGCATTGCATGAACACAAGCAACCTAACTGATTTGGGATTCAAGGGGAGTATCTATACATGGTGGAATGGTAGGTCGGAGGAAGATTGCATTTTTAAAAGGTTAGATATGTGCTTTTGGAATGCAGAATTGCAAGCCACATCCCCAGGGCTGGAAGTCACACATCTCTCCAAGATTGGGTCTGATCATTGCCCAATGTTGTTGAAGTGTGACATAGAAGCAGCCCCAATTATCAAACCTTTTAAATTCCTCAATTTTTGGACCAAACATGAAACATTCAGGGATGTGGTTAGGGAGAACTGGAATGCTGATTTCATGGATAATCCTTTCACTCTTTTAAACTTTAAATTAAAGAAAGTGAAAAAGGCCTTGTCCATCTGGAGTAAAGCAACCTATGGGGATATCTTTCAGAAAATAGCCAGTCTTGAGGAATTGGTACTGATGCATGAAAGACAGTTTGAGGAGAGGCCAACTCAAATGAACAGAATAAGATTACAAAAGGTGCAAGCTGAGATGATCAAATACCTAGAAATTGAGGAGCAATTTTGGAGACTAAAATCTGATATGAAGTGGTTCAAACATGGTGATAAAAACACAAAATTCTTCCATGCACAAGTTAATGGAAGAAGGAAGAGGTTAAAGTTGACTAGGATAAAAGACAGTGGGGATAACTGGACAGAGGAGACAGAACTGATTGCAGATGAGGCTGTAAAATTCTATAAAGATCAGTTCAAAGAGACTGTGATTCCTACTGATTTTAGTATCCTAGACAATGTGCCTTCTATGGTCAACCTGGAGCAGAATGAGAAACTAATGGCTATGCCTACCACAGAAGAAGTAAAACAGGTTGTGATGGGACTAAATGCAGATTCAGCAAGTGGGCCAGATGGTTTTACAGGAGCTTTCTATCATACTTGTTGGAATATAATTGGAGAAGATGTGGTGGCTATGGTTAGAGCCTTCTTCTGTGGGAAGCAACTACCAAAGTATGTGACTCACACAAATTTGGTGTTATTGCCTAAGAAAAAGGAGATAAGTACCTTTGCAGATTTGAGGCCAATTAGCCTTAGCAACTTTGTCAACAAAATATTTTTCAGAGTGATTCATGAAAGAATGGTGGAACTGTTGCCAACTCTAATTTCAGAAGAACAAGCAGGATTTGTGAAGGGAAGGAGCATAGTTGAAAATGTACTACTTACACAGGAAATCATAACTGATATCAGATTGAGAACTAGATTTGGAGCTAATATGGTGATAAAGCTGGACATGGCCAAAGCATATGATAGATTGTCTTGGTTGTTCCTAACCAAAATGCTAAGGAAGCTAGGCTTTGCTGAAAGTTTCATTGAGCTGATTTTTGATTTGGTTGGGAATAATTGGTACTCAATTCTTGTTAATGGCCAGGCACATGGATTTTTCAAGTCAACTAGGGGGGTGAAGCAGGGTGACCCACTATCACCAACCCTATTCATAATTGCGGCAGAAGCACTATCAAGATGCCTCAATGCATTGCATCAGGACAGGAGATTTCATGGATTTGGGCTGCAAAAGTGGAGCCCAAAAATCAATCATTTGGCATATGAAGATGATACTATAGTCTTTTCTTCTTCTAACCCAAGGTCACTGAGATTAATTATGCAAGTCCTACATTCCTATGAAGCAGCATCAGGGCAGCTGGTTAATAAAGCTAAGTCAGCTATCTATATGCATCACTTGACCAATGTGGAGGTAGTAAGGAAGGTGGAGAGGATTACAGGCATAGGGAGTAAGGATTTTCCTTTCACATACCTAGGCTACCCTATCTTCTATGCTAGAAGGAAAATGGACTATTATCAAGATCTAATGAAAAAAGTGATGGACAAGCTACAGTCCTGGAAAGGCAAATTGTTATCCATTGGGGGTAGGGCTGTCCTGATTGCTAATGTATTACAATCTATGCCAATCCACTTATTATTTGCTGTGAATCCCCCTAAGAATGTAATTAATAGGCTGCATAAAATATTTGCTAAGTTCTTTTGGTGCAGCGACATAGGAGGGAACACAAGACATTGGGCATCATGGACT